>CAXEFP010000950.1:0-15293 GCA_963995525.1 Escarpia spicata | reverse complement strand
GGGGCGAGCTACTCGATGGAATCCAATGACGGCAGTTGTTTGGCAGTGAATGAAGTTGACGGACAGGTTCGTCCGTGAGGTCACGGCATGACGTCACTCAAGCGTACGATATCGATCGCACATGTTTCTCGTACGAAGCATCGAAACACATTTCAGCTCACCATAAAGCCTTTTGCGTGGTAACGGCCTTGAAACAGATGTGTGATTAATTGCTGCATCAGGGACTGTGCTTACTGTTCAGCGTGTGTAGTATCGGCATCACTTACCGCCCCCGGCTCCGCTGTAATGGTCTTATGAACTTCCGGGTGCCACTTGCCGTCATCCAGGAATATAGAATTAAGGAATTACGCCGATTACAAGTGTGTCTGATGCCACGCTCGCTGCAAGGATAGCTACGATACATGTCACCACCGGTTGTTGGTGAACTACAAGACATAAAAGTAAGTTAAACATGACACTGATGACACTGATGACACTGATGACACTGATGACACTGATGACACTGATGACACTGATGACACTGATGACACTGATGACACTATGCTCCTGGCAGCAAAACATTTAGTATACAAAACATTACACAATAAAAAATGTCACGGTATTCGTAGAGTATAATTAAGTAACGGCACATCACGCTACTGAAATGACGTATTGGTACAGCGCCACCGAGTTCGATTTATGATAATATTACCTGTGATGCTACGTGCTTTATACGACTGTGATGCATTTAACATTTAACTGTATCAATTGCATGTTATATGCTATTTTGATTTATATAACACTTCTGTACTCGTGAAGTGAGTAGATTTAATGTGTTTCTTTATTATGATATCACAACTTTTAAGGCATTGCATTGAACATCTGCTGATCGCCCACATACCGACCGCCCACATACGGACTAACGAAGAAGCTGTTTGGATTATTTGGGCAAATGCACAGGTATTACTAGCCTCGATTATTCATGCTCCGCAATGTGGCGCCACCGTTTATCATGCATATTAAGAGAGCATGGATCCATAGACGTCTTCGTGTTGTGACGAAGATGTTTGATTACTTTGAATACTTTAAATAGACTTTCAGGCTAACTCATCCAATAGGAGTAAACTTGTTCGAAGCAATCGAACCAACATTATGCAATAATTACATTAGCATACATCACATTTATCCCCCATAAAATAAAACGGAATTACAAAACGTATGATTTCGTCACGGATTTAAATCCCGCAATAGCGAACCGTTTCGGAATGTTTTATTCCAGGGTGATTTGTTCTTTCTGAAAATTTATTAGAGAAATATTTGCATTATCCCAAACACTTTTTTATATAGCATTACTTGTATGAACGTAAATACGAGCTCTTTTAACGGAAAGCAGTGGTGCCGTCTTACGGTAACGGTCAAACCAAGTCTCCGCGACAGTCTCTTCCAGGCGAGCGGATCTAGAAGAACACAGACGTATGCAGAAAGTTGATACCAGTCAGTACATTTGACGAGTTTTTAAAAGACCTAAGAGTCGCTTGTTTAAAAATACAGTATTGTAATCAGGCGCTGTGCCGCGCCTGTGGCAGTGAAACAAAATGTGTATTAGACTCTTTTGGCTTTGTCTTAGGTCTGTGTACTCTCTTTCTTAGCTTTGAGTGTCCTAAATATCATATATGTCTATACATACCAATGTCCAACTATAACGGACTTCCATTTATGTTTTATTGGAGTGGAGTGTAGAAGCGATTGTTGAGCGGTTAGCTATTGGTGTTTTGCTAGACGCCTACGTGATAGATGGAGTCGTCTTCAAAAATGACGTTGCATTCGGGTTTCGCATGCGCGTACAGCGCTTAATTGTGTTAACCAATGGTGTCTACTGTTGACATTATGATGGCGCGTCACGTGACAGTTACCTATTGAAAACGTGGCAGACGGTATCATTAACTGTGTGCATCAGCTCCCCAAATGTTAGAAATAGGCAAAAAGCCAAACGTTATACGTACAAAGTAGTAGCGTTTACTATAAAATCGTTATATGCTGTAAGACATTTATATTCTAACATTTTTCTGCCAATGTGTTTCAATAAATCACTCCTTAATAACTTATTTTCGCCGTTATTTGTTAATTTGTGAGCTTTTTTTGAGCCCACACATAAGGAAATGTTATGGTGTTAATGATGCTTACCTGTTAAAGTGAGACTGATTAAAACATTATTTGGGTGATCAATGTGTTAAAATGTATCGGTTATAGTCATATGTATTTAAGAAAAAAATACGACTACAGTGTGTTTCTTTAAAAACCTTGTGTATACGTGAGGTGATTTTGTCGCCGCGATGTCGTATATTACGTTCGCTGTCAGACATCCAAGCCTGTTATACACGGTTGTCCCATTGCTGCGACATTAATCACTAGAGCCGCAGTTTTTATTGCGCCATTACGCATACACACACCTGCGATTGTCAGACAATGATGTAAGGCCTCATTCTGCGCCAGCCCAAAAACAAAGCAGGCCGCTACGTGCCTTGACAGCTTCTAACGGAGTTAAAGGGTATACGAGACGATTTTCAATGGCTATCTCACAAGGAGCTATAAATGCAGTTTCTATTTTTTTATAATTAAAATGCCTACTTTCTCTTAGCCTATCGATTTCAAATTACATAGCATACTTTATCTTTTAATAATTTCTTCATTTAATATTTATTGCTTTACTACATTTATTGTAAGAACTGTACAAACAGGCATTAGAAAATGCAGGGACGATAAAAACTACTTCTGCACGCTTGCCGAATGACGTCATCTTTTCGGTTTGGACGATGACTATTTTACGGCCGAACATTGTGACCAAATATTTATTACTATTTTATAACATTTTCACAGTGTTGTATATTTTAATATGCCAGTAAATCAACCAATGGCAATCTCCGCGAATTTACCTTCAACGCAAGGAAACGACCACTTCACCATATTGTCTTTTATGTCGTTCAAAAGTGGTATCAAATACAAACAGTAATGTAACTTTCTTCATTGTAGGCACTCGATTATTTTCCACGTGACGTCCAACTGCCGGATGGCTATACGCTCTTTCTTTACCAATATTCCGGAGGAAATAAGTCACAGGGAACATATCAGAATACATATTTCTAGATCGCTGTCACTAAGCGTGCGAGTCGTATAACCGAACTAGTAGAAAAGGTCTGCGTAGTACCAACGACTTAACAATGCAAGTCTGATTAGACACAATCACCGTAGAAACGGAAATCGTCGCAAACAATAACACATCACCCACGACGATATCTTCAATTGATCTGTCTGTAATGACCCTCGTACGAAGGTTAATACGTACAAACGCCTCGTGAAACCGTCCCCTGGGTTGGTGTTTTATCTCAATACATCCAAGCTTTTTACGAGAACTAATGGTCGTCGACGGAGTACACGATGCGTGTGCAAAGAACCAAAAACGGCAATACGTCGTGAGCAAAGCAGACGTCAATCTGGTGCATGCGAAACTTTCCACAGCGTCAATACATTGTCTGTGGACCGCGTAACTGCCAAAGGCGTGAATATTGAATTGACATATTTCCGTCAGGCATGAGCCGCACATCAATTAGAAATGTCTGGTCCGTCGATTAGTCTGAGATTTTTTGTCGTAAGTTAGTTACAGCGTGTTGCTGACGATGTGTACACACGTAACTGCGTTACAGAGTGTCATCCTTACAGGTAGCGCATCCCATAGAGATCACTGGTCAAAGCGACGGTTCACATCATTTAACAAAGATATATTAATTGATGGTGAAGCGTAGACATTATAAATACTGTTGTAGTTTAATCTAGATACATGTTAGTACCTAGATAGTGAACGGGTTGAAGTACGAATACTGTACAGAGATAGGGGTGTGGGAAACGGGATTGAGAAAATGAGAGGGGTGATCAGAAAAAAAGACAGGGGGAGAGAGATTGAAAGAAATATAGACAGAGAATATTATCTATTGGAACAAAGTGCACACACGAGCGAAGTAAATTGGTTTAATATGTTGGGTCTTTGACATGGACAGGATGCATTAGACGGCTCATATTTGAAGACGTGTAAACATATTCATTGATGGATAAAAGACATTCACATTTGCCCTGCGCAGAAATAACACAATCAAGGAGTTTGTTAGTGTTAGTTACGTTTTGTACTGCCATATGAAACGCTACGCCGGTTGCTGATTTTAGCTGAAATTATGCTTCTCAAATTGAATTGTTTTATCACCACACGAACAGACATGAAACTGCACATTTGCATGCAGCCGTCAAGATATGGTCAGCGACTCTGCAGAACACGTTAATGAGAGGAACACGTGTCAGATGTTGCAATCGTGTAATTTTACAGCAAGGTATAATTTTGACATCGGTGATAGAGGTTAAACAATTGTATATTTCTTTTCGCGTGTTTACATATCATTGTTACACACACACGCACGCACGCACGCACGCACGCACGCACGCACATACACACACGTACACACGAGGACACAAACAAACTGGCGCACACACACACACACACACACACACACACACACACACACACACACACACACACACACACACACACACACACACACACACACACACACACACACACACACACACACACACACACACACACACACACATACACACACACAAACACAAACACACACACACACACACACAAAAACACGTACACACACAAAACAAACGTACACACACACTGCACTGCCGACAAGGTGCACGACCAATAAAATACTGCACAATGCATTAATTTTATATATAATTAAATAATTTTAGCAATTCTGTACAAGATTAGGGATACTCAATTATGAAAAATATATTTGCCAGATTCTGCCTTCTGTCCGTGTTAGGACAACAACAGAAAATAACAATTTCTTTTACAAACAATACTGATTTGTCGCGCCGTTATCGTGCGCGTACACCGCGTCCACATATCTCTGCAACTTCGACTTTGTTGTCCTTTGTTTGCTTCGTGCCACGACGACATAGCTGTCTCACTCCGACGCTGTTCCTCAGCCGCCAGTATCAATGCAGTATTATATGACTACCACAGACTCATTAAAGAAAATGGTGAATTCGCCAATGAACGACGCGATGTCGCTGTTACTGTCAGTTCTTGTTAAGCTGCTGCGCTCTGCGTGTGACGTTCGTCATACCGTGTGATCTGTATGTGATATTGATCAGACTTCTATACGCTCTGAGACCTCGTTGAACTCCTATGCGCTCTGAGACTTCGTTGAACTCCTACGCGCTCTGAGACCTCGTTGAACTCCTACACGATCTTAGACCTCGTCGAACTCCTGTGCACTCTGCAGATGTCGTTGATGGTAGCATTTGACCATCTTGCGGTTGTAGTCTACGAAGACGTCGTAGATGCGTTTGAAGCAGAAACGGTCTTTGGCGTTGCGGCGCCAACAGCCCAGCATCACGGTGTAGATGGTGTTGGGGCAGCCGTTCGGCCTCTGCAGGAGGATGCTGTCCTCGATGAACCGGATAACCTGTCGGCAGTGACGGGGGATTTCAGGCGATATGTATGCATTTGGGTACAGAGTGGTGTGTGTTTGTGTGTGTGTGTGTGTGTGTGTGCGTGCGTGCGTGCGTGCGTGCGTGCGTGCGTGCGTGCGTGCGTGCGTGCGTGCGTGCGTGCGTGCGTGCGTGCGTGCGCGACTTGGTGTAGTACCTAGTTCGAGTGACAAGGCCCACTTTGTAATCCAACCAAGGATGACAAGTACGACTTTGTAACTGGAGCTTTTACGACAAGGCCGTCTTCGGAACTCAACCTAGCCACCACGGCGTCTTTGTAACCAAAACCGGTAGTTTTTTTATTACAAGTTGGTGCCTTGGGACCCGGTGCAAGGGCTTTAGGCTGTGCTTTTGGGTGGACAAATGTAAAGGTATGTTCTTATATAGCGCCTTGTCCAGCCTTTCCGTTTGTTCAACGCTCCTTACACTTTACCACCAAAGAAAACCTTTTTTTCGAATTTCGAATCGGGAATCATTCAGCCACGCTAATGACAATCACTGCGTGAATAAGTGAGTCCCTCGCGTGGTTCGTTCGCGATGATTATACGCGAGTAAACGTCCGTTTGAACGGATAACATTATTCACAGTCAACCTTTTTCAACAAATTTTCATTAAGACATTGTACACCCACGTCTCACTAATGTTCTAAATATAACAAAATCATTAAACTGAATACAGATGAGCATAACTGAATATAGCCGACGATATAAACAGGTTAGTCGTTTATCCTTTTGAAATGCCAACTTTCTGGCAGTCACCGATGATAGCGATAGTGTAATGTAATAACGCCTTCTGCACATGACATGGTCCACTAGTATCTTATAATGAATAAACTACCGGGTCGTAAAATATGAATAATGACATTTCTCTCTGTGGAATATAGAGTGACGCAGTCTTTGTACATCATACTAATAGTCCAGCGGTAGCACAAAGAAATGTACTCAAATTATTAATCCTTACATACATCGTCGTCGGAAGGGAGGAGGGTGACTTGGGGAAAGAGCCCATTCTAATATTTTATGTGGCGGATGGAGATAGGATTAGTTCCCTAATATTTAGAGCCTGGATGTGGTTTGTTGGGAGTGCCTCAATGGGGTTACGATTTGAAGGTATTGGAGTGCCTCAATGTGGGTTTTCTTGGCGGAGCCCGGTGAGGGGGTGTAAATTGGAGGTGCTAGGAGAGCCTGGGCCCGCCAATACTCATTACATTCCGATGCCATTGTGTTGTTGTTCGTCGTTCCCTGTCTTCAGGGTGAGGCTGGCTTGGATAAGCGCTTGCACTGCTTTCTCTACCACCCTTCTCCACTCTCCTCGGTCTTTTGCTCTTTTCCTCCATTCCCCTTTCCATCCTTCCAAGTCTCTCTTCAAGCAATCTTCCCAATTCAGTCCCGGTCGCCCTCGTCTTCTTTTTCCCTCCACTCTCCGGGCATCTGCTTTCTTTGCCATCCGTTCTTTTCCCATTCGTTCCACATGTCCTGCCCAGTTCAACCGAATTCTCACCAACTTCTTCTTGAAACTTTCTTTGAGTTTTCGCGATATGTGGCTGTCTCCCACCACACCTTCTACTTTCCTCTATGCATCCGCCCCTGCTTGTATTCTCCTGCGAATTTTTGTGTCTGGGGAGCCATCCCCAAATATCGCTCCGACCAGGTATACTAAACTGTCTCTTTGTTTTAGTTTCTTCCCCTCCAGGTGTATTGCCAGTTCTTTGCTTTGTTGTCCACCCACAGCACCTCTGTCTTCTCCAGATTCACTTTCAGTCCGTGTTTGCTGAGGATACATTTCCCTGGTGAATATTTGAATGAACATTGAGGCTCACTTTAAACCCTTTAACTCCACTTACATAAAACTCACCAAAACCCAACTGCAACCGCATTCAAGCTCACCAAAACCCCACAACTGTATACCCTTGTCGAAATATTGGGGGTTAAATATATATATCCAGCCCCACCAATATATTTGGGGTATCAACCCACTAGCCACCATCCTGTTTCCGTTGTCTCGGTGTATAGGGTTGACGCTGAAAGGAATGGGAACAGTTTCCACTGGGCAATTAAGAATTTGGATTAAGCACTTAAATAACTGAAGCATCGTTTAGTGTGATCTGCTAGAAGAAACTAAATACGTTATAGTAATATGCGCGGCAACTGTGTTTTGATAACGTTGTCAACGAATCTAACAAAATAATTCAACACCTCGTTTCCAAGAATCGACGTAATCCAAACTGCCCTAGCGCAGTCTGATGACGGTTATGATGACGTCCACACGTCCTTGGAAATCAAGCTCAGACGCGCATCAGTACGAAAGAGTTGGTCAATCTCAAAATGAATAAGCAGTATTCAAGTTGTCAACAGGTGGATGGATACGCCAGGGGAGTAAGGTGGAGAAGTAAGTTTATAAAGGTAAGCTTTCAGATGACAGAACTTACAGAAATCAGAACTAGTCGAATCTTTATACGAGTAATCAATGAATGCAGGTTTACAGGTTGTTGGGATAAACAAGGTTGACTGGTAATTGTACACATCTTAAAAATAATGCGCTGTAGCTCACGGAGCCAATGCCGTGATGATGACAATGTCTCTGGTACACGGAGCCAATGCCGTGATGATGACAGTGTCTCTGGTATACGCAATATTTTGACGCACTACGAAAAACAATGATATCGACCTACTTCTTCGTTAGTATGGCCATAGTACGGTTGTTTTCCGTAGGAGAATATTTCCCATAGCACCACACCGTACGCCCACACGTCGCTCTCCGTGGTAAAGCGGCCATATTTGACACTTTCCGGCGACATCCAGCGCACCGGAAGCATCTTCGTGCCGCCAACCTGCAAGCCACACGGGAAGTGTTTGGTTATCTCCTGCAGGAAAGGCGCCTGAATCATTCCTAAGTCATGAGTAATTGTTTTACCCAGGGTACGTGTAGCGGATCAAGAGGAGGTTGGCTGGTTGTGTTCAAATTATTATTGTAATTTATCACTAGACACTCTTAGGGGGCGGTTGCACGTTACGTTAAGCATTACATGGGGTGTATTGATCGTCCACACATATCGCTGGGAAAACGAATTTATACATTGACGCCAACTGGCGAGTGAACTATACGTTAATGCAAACTTAAGCTAATAGTCATTTGGATCGTAAAATCTGAGTTTCACACCACGTGTTTGTGGGGTTGGGGTGAGGTTCACTGGGGGTGGAGGTAAGGTTCAGGTGTTTAATGTTAAAATGGCTTCATAGTTAAGTAGTTTGGTACCCATGCCAGCTCATCGATATTGTGGCACCGTTATTACATTGATAAAATTGTGTATAATAACATAAATGTATATACAGTAATACACGTACGGTGACTAATTTAGATCTTTAATAGACACTGCCATAGCTGTGGATTGCCGTCAGGCTTATGTCGTACTTACTTTGTAATAGTCGCAGGTGTAAATGTCCCGTGACATGCCAAAATCTGAGATCCGAACTACAAGCTCGCAGCCAACCAGACAGTTTCTGGTGGCTAAATCGCGGTGTACGAAGTGTTGTGATGTCAGATAAAGCATCCCGTTAGCTATCTGTGTAGCGATGTCTATGAGGTTAGTCTGAAACAAACGACATTACGATATGTCAATTTAATCATAATGTGTATTAATGGCTCATGGCGTTACGACCTGTGGCGACGCGGTGCGGTGCGTCGGAAATGAGCAAAACACTAGAAAGTGACAACACAGTAGCGAAACGCCATTTCCGTCTATTTCTATCAGTGCATGTTTCTGGATTAACCTGTAATATGATTATATGGTGCAGCGGACAACAAACGACAATTTCCAGAATATATCAGAAAGTTTGAAGCAGCGGGACAACGACGTTTTGTTTGGCGGGTCAAATGCCCGATTGATGTGTTGTGTAAATATGTTATAGGTATAGGGCGATTGGTGGAAAGGTCAGAAGCATTGGCTTGTTCCTATTCCACAAATGTACAAGTGGCGGCAGACGGTCGTTTAATGGTTTTAAACCATTTTGCGGAAAAAAATGTACGTGGTATCCACCACGTCATACCAGTTCATTTGTACAGCTTTGATATAAAGTAATGTATGTAGCCTGATATCATCAAACAATCTACTAACTTATACTTGCTTGTCAATAATAAATGACAGTGATTATTAAATTGGAATCTTCACGTGAATGCACGATCCAATTATGCATATTCTGTGTTGACACTCTTGAGTTTGCTTGCTCTCTCAAAAGCCATGGCACCGACAAATTCGATGGATGGGAAGCCTTGGCATGTTATCCGATGTTACGATAAAACAACTTATTTTGACCATTTAAACAAATGTACGCGATTTTCGTATTAAACAGGCTATATTATTTAAACTATTCACACATCATACATTTGGATATCATATATCAGATATCCGGATTTGTGATCGGGCAAACCAGTTTAGAAAACAGCTTTAATTAAAGAAGCAGCGACCGAACAGTGACTCTTCATGGAGGCGCGCACGAACAACGGGAGACTAACAGCACTATAATCCTCCATGATCCACATACGATATCGCCGTAATCAAAGAGCAGACGGGGTGGTGGCATTAGAAGAAAAATACATTCGCTTAATTCCTAAAATCCTATTCCATTGTACACCCGCAGGCGACACTGCTGCAGAATACTCAATCCGCGATGGATTAGATGAATGACCATACGCCAAGGACGTATTTATAGCGGCGACTAATTGAGAAACAAAAAAGCTGTAGTTCCGGTGCAGAATGGTGTCGCGGTTTCCGATAGTCCCCACGCTACATTTTCTGCGCGCATGCGTCTTAATGGATTGCAAAGTATGGTCAGTGATAAGCACAGCATTAAGCGCTGAATCCCTTCTGCAAAACGGACGGCCAACTAACGCAAATCAATGATGACAAACAACCTACTAATACTATACCTATCCATCACGTTACCAATTACCTAACATCAATCTGACGTCCGTTAAGCTGACAAAAAATTCATATGGTTGATGCACATAAGAATCTTGCCGACATTCCATAGTATAACTTGTTGATATGTATGTCTCCAACTATTCTGTTAGCAACAAAGACGTGGGGCAAAGTTATTTGAGTGAGACATGTATCCAGAACAGATTGATCCGACAGATGTCATGTCGCGGTAGTAATGCAATGCACATACTGTCGTGTAAACATCGTTGATATGACAACGCATGAAGAAGTGCACGTGCATAATAAATTTGTTATGTTGAATGTGGCCTCATTTTTTGGATACGGAAAACGCCGGATCCAGTATGTCACAGTGAGTTTAGGAACCACGTTTATAAAAAAAATCGACATATACCATATACGGGCAGGATACACATAGATCAAAAAAGTTTATTTCTCGATAAACCAATTATTTCTTTGTTCCCGTGATATCTGGAGATAGGGCGTAATTCTCTGGGTGGCAATCGTGTTGTCAAATCTTGTTAAATCATATTCGCTTATTAGCTTACTAAAATGGCCGCCGCATATGTAACGCTTTCGGACAGTCAGTATTATTGTTCATTGGAATTCTAGCCATGTTGTTTCTTTTGCAAAACGTTGCAGGTCACTTTGACCTGGTAAATGTACGCTACCCTGGTTATAGAATTATACGTTACGTAAACAGGATCTATACGGAAGTCATGCTCACAATTACGATGGTGGCGTCACATTCAAGATCCGGTATTTAGCAAGTCTGTACAGCGTGTCTCTGTTTTCGCAACAAAAACCGGAACTCAACGGTGTTTGCACGTAGGTGTGTTGTTACTAGTACTGGCGCCCTCACTCTGTACGACTGTACACACGACGAAGTGACCAGTCTAATAGACGACACGACAGATTTAGCGCCATCCTAAATGCCCCACCGGTGCCTCATAGCGCCATCAACCAGTCATTGCTTCACCGCATCACAACGTCGCCTGGAAAGTGCTATCCTATTATTCCCAAGGCCAACGCAAGAGGCCCTCGTCGGTACGCCCACTCACGGACTAACTGAATGATTACCTGTCCAATATTGACTAACAAGATGATTGAATAAGTTACTTGGTTAGCTGCGGGATATTTGCAATGCAGCTGTCGGGGAGAGATTCCCTGGCGATCCAGCGTTGGTGACCGATCGGGCATAGCGTATCTGCGTCTTTGGGAGAATGATGACGGCCAGCGGATCTTTTCTTGTAAATCACTGTTCCATCCAGATACGACGAATGTTGTCTACCAATTCTACTATTGAAACATGATGTGCAGATAGCATCATCTTGATATTAGCTATCTGAGAAGTAGTGCTTGTTATAACGTCGCGTTAGCTAACCAAACTACCCGGAAATAGATTAATTTAGTCGATTCTTAGAATAAATTTATCAGAGATGCATTGCGAATCGAGAAAGGATGTTATGATGATGTTATGCACCTATTTTAACAATGGTGTCCAAAGACTAGTTCCTCTTTTCGAACAGCGTCATGCAATTGTACAAAAACTGAATTATATTGATTTTATCGTAACTCTGCCAACACAAAAACGCGGAATTAGATTAACTTAATCACACTTTGGAATCACTCTTGCTGATAAACAATAAAACATGATTGGTGATGTTATTGCAATCATGCTATTTTAACAATGATCGTCCAAAACCTAATTATGGTTACAAAACGAGGCAACTAGAAAAAACTACACAATAAAAACAGATTTATTTTTATCTTAATTCCCCAATCATCTAGCAGAAAGAAAATACCTTATGGTTGCTAGAACAGGCCATATCACACAACGGGTATTGCCATATTTGGCTTGCAGCGAAAGGATCCTTTCTCATTGCCAAATAAATATCTCGGGAGCGATAAGAGTGTGCAATTCTTTTTGAAAACAAGTTACAACTTTGCTACCATGAATCTGTTTTAAATAATGTGTTATAGGCTCGCTATGCTATATCCACGAGAACAACTGTCATCAGAACATGTCAACATTATGTTATGTTCATCAGTCCAACACGCATGTCAGCTGTCCGTCATTCGTACGGAGACTCCGCCATTTTGACATAGCCGATAAATATTCGTCCAGGATTTAAATCGCCATCATTCGATAGTCAACGAACAAACAAAGTTTGCACAATTGAAAAGGCCCGTATATTATTTGCATAATACTTCATTGTTTGGCGCTTTACAGAAGTGAAATAATGTTGCGGTATATAAAGCTTGCACAATACCAATATATTGTTTAAATGTCGAATCCCTGGTGTGCGCGTTACCCTGCCTTCCATCTCAGTGGCACATTGTTCTTGTTTCACGGCTAGGTAAATGTTCTACTGCCCATCTGGTGCATCTGCTGCCATTTACTGCACACACATTTTTAGCATGATCAATATATCGTGCCTCGTCCTCTCTGGGCCTCGGAATAAGCTACATCGATTATATTGTTAATACCTATTAATTTATTAGCTGTCACTGTTGTGTCACCGTGGAACTGCCGTATCTAGTTGCTTGCCAAAGTGTCGCTACGCTGCACGGAGTATTATCAAGTTCCCAGTTTTTGTCGACATTGCTAACTTGCTTAGATATTTTATTTTGAATATTCTGAAAATCAACTTTGTTAATATTTAGTATTGTATCCTATCAGCTTGGCGAGAAATGAAAATCGTCTTCCATATTCTTTACCATCCTCACATCAATAAAAGGCGGCTAATCTATCGCTTGTTGTGCAGTATTACTTGGACCCTTTGCTAGCATCTAAAACGAAAGAACTATTTATAATATTAATCTTCTGTCTGGAGACATTTCTTGTAAATTACTGTTCCATCCAGACACAACAAATATTTTATACCAGTTCTACTATTGAAATACGATGTGCAGACATTATACTCTTGATATTAGACATCTGAGAAGTAGTGCTTGTCGCGCTAGATGACCAACACACATGGAAATATATAACTTTAATCAAATCTTGGAATCAATCTGATACATTGCAAATCGATAGAAGATGTTATGGCAGACTATTTTAACGATGGCTGTCCAAAAACATTTTCTCCTTTCCGAATAGCATCACACAACTATGCAAAAAACAGAATTATACTTATATTATCGTTACTACGGGAATGGAAATACGCGACATTAGATTAACTTAATCACACATTGGAATCAATCTTGCTGATAAACAATGGAAAAGAAAGGGGATGTTGTTGCCAGCATACCAATCTGACAATGATCGTCCAAAACCTACTTCTGGTTATTAAACAACATTACGCAACTGGAAAAAAAACTACATAATATATAGTTTTTCGTAATTCACCAATCATATAAAAAATATATACCTTATGATTACTAGATCAGGTGATATTCCACAAAGTGTTTCAGTCACTGGCTGGCAGCGAAAGGATCCTTTCTCGTTGCCAAATCAATATCTCGCCAGCGAAAAGAATTAATGTTGTGTGGCAGCCTTGCTATATTCCTGAAAACATCTGTCGCCATAACAGCAATATTATATTCTATTTTATCAGTTCAACATTGTTGTCAACCGTCCGTCATTCGTATGGAGTCTGCGTCAATTTGACATAGCCAATACATATCCGTCCAGGATTTAAACCTCCATCATTTGATAGTCATCTGATGGACACAGTTTGTACATCTGAAAAGAACCGTATATTATTTGCATAATATTTCAGTGTTTAGCGCTTTACATAAGTAAACTAATTTTGCTGTCTATAAAGGTTGCACAATGCCAACACATTGGTTAGATGTTCAATCCATATTGTACGCATTATCTTGTCTTATATATCAACGACTCTCTAGATCTTGGTTTAGGGCTAGGTAGATCTTTTTACTACCCATTTGATGCATATGCTTCCATTTACTACACATATTTTGAACATTGTCTATTGTTCTATCGTGCCTCGTACTCACTGGGCCTCGTAATGTGCTTAATAGATTACACAGATAACACACATTAACTTGTTATCTATCTCTGTGGTGGCACCATGACACCGCCGTATCCAACTGCGTGCCAGGTTGCCGCTACGCTGCACGGATCGCTATTACCTTTCCAATGTTAACTTATTTTAATGGTACTTAAACATTTTTATTTTGAATATTGTGAAAATCAACTTTTTTATATTTAGTACTTTATCCAATCAGCTTGTGTGAGGAAAAATTTAATACAGTCCAGTAACACACAATAAACCGTAAAAGTGTACAGTTTTTACTAAAATTCGAATCGCAACTTTGCGCACTGTGTGAACATAACTAACGAACTGGTAGCATTGGTTTCAATTGGGCGAAATAAATCAGATAAATAACCAGACGTCATCGCCAACGCCGCGGCCACCGCCACCATCAATGTCGCCGTAGACTTCGCAGCTGCTACGTCGTTCCTACAAATCCTTTAACGATTCTCGTTAATCTGTCGACATACGACAGTACGTCAGTGGAACGTCGTCTACTCACAATAACTGTCGACAAATTTACTTAGTCCGACATTAAGGACGGCTGCCGGCACGAGTGATACTGGCCCGTTCGACACGGACTAAAAGTGCACGAGACCTCCGCAGCGAAGGGATCAACCTCGGCCGGCCACCGCGTATCAATCTGTCTCACCGAGGACATTGGTTCTAAGAAGACTGTCACCGTTAGGTCGGATAGTGCAACGGGGTTATCGTAACTGGCATAAACGTGATAATTTTGAATGCTGATCGTTCCCTGTCATTTAGTTTTGAAATGGTAATGCATTAAAAACGTGTATGTTGTTGTTTTATTTTTTTTGTTT
>CAXEFP010000949.1:0-282500 GCA_963995525.1 Escarpia spicata | reverse complement strand
CTAACCCTAACCCTAACCCTAACCTAACCTAACCCTAACCCTAACCCTAACCCTAACCCTAACCCTAACCCTAACCCTAACCCTAACCCTAACCCTAACCCTAACCCTAACCCTAACCCTAACCCTAACCCTAACCCTAACCCTAACCCTAACCCTAACCCTAACCCTAACCCTAACCCTAACCCTAACCCTAACCCTAACCCTAACCCTAACCCTAACCCTAACCCTAACCCTAACCCTAACCCTAACCCTAACCCTAACCCTAACCCTAACCCTAACCCTAACCCTAACCCTAACCCTAACCCTAACCCTAACCCTAACCCTAACCCTAACCCTAACCCTAACCCTAACCCTAACCCTAACCCTAACCCTAACCCTAACCCTAACCCTAACCCTAACCCTAACCCTAACCCTAACCCTAACCCTAACCCTAACCCTAACCCTAACCCTAACCCTAACCCTAACCCTAACCCTAACCCTAACCCTAACCCTAACCCTAACCCTAACCCTAACCCTAACCCTAACCCTAACCCTAACCCTAACCCTAACCCTAACCCTAACCCTAACCCTAACCCTAACCCTAACCCTAACCCTAACCCTAACCCTAACCCTAACCCTAACCCTAACCCTAACCCTAACCCTAACCCTAACCCTAACCCTAACCCTAACCCTAACCCTAACCCTAACCCTAACCCTAACCCTAACCCTAACCCTAACCCTAACCCTAACCCTAACCCTAACCCTAACCCTAACCCTAACCCTAACCCTAACCCTAACCCTAACCCTAACCCTAACCCTAACCCTAACCCTAACCCTAACCCTAACCCTAACCCTAACCCTAACCCTAACCCTAACCCTAACCCTAACCCTAACCCTAACCCTAACCCTAACCCTAACCCTAACCCTAACCCTAACCCTAACCCTAACCCTAACCCTAACCCTAACCCTAACCCTAACCCTAACCCTAACCCTAACCCTAACCCTAACCCTAACCCTAACCCTAACCCTAACCCTAACCCTAACCCTAACCCTAACCCTAACCCTAACCCTAACCCTAACCCTAACCCTAACCCTAACCCTAACCCTAACCCTAACCCTAACCCTAACCCTAACCCTAACCCTAACCCTAACCCTAACCCTAACCCTAACCCTAACCCTAACCCTAACCCTAACCCTAACCCTAACCCTAACCCTAACCCTAACCCTAACCCTAACCCTAACCCTAACCCTAACCCTAACCCTAACCCTAACCCTAACCCTAACCCTAACCCTAACCCTAACCCTAACCCTAACCCTAACCCTAACCCTAACCCTAACCCTAACCCTAACCCTAACCCTAACCCTAACCCTAACCCTAACCCTAACCCTAACCCTAACCCTAACCCTAACCCTAACCCTAACCCTAACCCTAACCCTAACCCTAACCCTAACCCTAACCCTAACCCTAACCCTAACCCTAACCCTAACCCTAACCCTAACCCTAACCCTAACCCTAACCCTAACCCTAACCCTAACCCTAACCCTAACCCTAACCCTAACCCTAACCCTAACCCTAACCCTAACCCTAACCCTAACCCTAACCCTAACCCTAACCCTAACCCTAACCCCTAACCCTAACCCTAACCCTAACCCTAACCCTAACCCTAACCCTAACCCTAACCCTAACCCTAACCCTAACCCTAACCCTAACCCTAACCCTAACCCTAACCCTAACCCTAACCCTAACCCTAACCCTAACCCTAACCCTAACCCTAACCCTAACCCTAACCCTAACCCTAACCCTAACCCTAACCCTAACCCTAACCCTAACCCTAACCCTAACCCTAACCCTAACCCTAACCCTAACCCTAACCCTAACCCTAACCCTAACCCTAACCCTAACCCTAACCCTAACCCTAACCCTAACCCTAACCCTAACCCTAACCCTAACCCTAACCCTAACCCTAACCCTAACCCTAACCCTAACCCTAACCCTAACCCTAACCCTAACCCTAACCCTAACCCTAACCCTAACCCTAACCCTAACCCTAACCCTAACCCTAACCCTAACCCTAACCCTAACCCTAACCCTAACCCTAACCCTAAACCCTAACCCTAACCCTAACCCTAACCCTAACCCTAACCCTAACCCTAACCCTAACCCTAACCCTAACCCTAACCCTAACCCTAACCCTAACCCTAACCCTAACCCTAACCCTAACCCTAACCCTAACCCTAACCCTAACCCTAACCCTAACCCTAACCCTAACCCTAACCCTAACCCTAACCCTAACCCTAACCCTAACCCTAACCCTAACCCTAACCCTAACCCTAACCCTAACCCTAACCCTAACCCTAACCCTAACCCTAACCCTAACCCTAACCCTAACCCTAACCCTAACCCTAACCCTAACCCTAACCCTAACCCTAACCCTAACCCTAACCCTAACCCTAACCCTAACCCTAACCCTAACCCTAACCCTAACCCTAACCCTAACCCTAACCCTAACCCTAACCCTAACCCTAACCCTAACCCTAACCCTAACCCTAACCCTAACCCTAACCCTAACCCTAACCCTAACCCTAACCCTAACCCTAACCCTAACCCTAACCCTAACCCTAACCCTAACCCTAACCCTAACCCTAACCCTAACCCTAACCCTAACCCTAACCCTAACCCTAACCCTAACCCTAACCCTAACCCTAACCCTAACCCTAACCCTAACCCTAACCCTAACCCTAACCCTAACCCTAACCCTAACCCTAACCCTAACCCTAACCCTAACCCTAACCCTAACCCTAACCCTAACCCTAACCCTAACCCTAACCCTAACCCTAACCCTAACCCTAACCCTAACCCTAACCCTAACCCTAACCCTAACCCTAACCCTAACCCTAACCCTAACCCTAACCCTAACCCTAACCCTAACCCTAACCCTAACCCTAACCCTAACCCTAACCCTAACCCTAACCCTAACCCTAACCCTAACCCTAACCCTAACCCTAACCCTAACCCTAACCCTAACCCTAACCCTAACCCTAACCCTAACCCTAACCCTAACCCTAACCCTAACCCTAACCCTAACCCTAACCCTAACCCTAACCCTAACCCTAACCCTAACCCTAACCCTAACCCTAACCCTAACCCTAACCCTAACCCTAACCCTAACCCTAACCCTAACCCTAACCCTAACCCTAACCCTAACCCTAACCCTAACCCTAACCCTAACCCTAACCCTAACCCTAACCCTAACCCTAACCCTAACCCTAACCCTAACCCTAACCCTAACCCTAACCCTAACCCTAACCCTAACCCTAACCCTAACCCTAACCCTAACCCTAACCCTAACCCTAACCCTAACCCTAACCCTAACCCTAACCCTAACCCTAACCCTAACCCTAACCCTAACCCTAACCCTAACCCTAACCCTAACCCTAACCCTAACCCTAACCCTAACCCTAACCCTAACCCTAACCCTAACCCTAACCCTAACCCTAACCCTAACCCTAACCCTAACCCTAACCCTAACCCTAACCCTAACCCTAACCCTAACCCTAACCCTAACCCTAACCCTAACCCTAACCCTAACCCTAACCCTAACCCTAACCCTAACCCTAACCCTAACCCTAACCCTAACCCTAACCCTAACCCTAACCCTAACCCTAACCCTAACCCTAACCCTAACCCTAACCCTAACCCTAACCCTAACCCTACACACATAACTAGATTAATCACAAATGGGAATGCATGTTACCGTTCTATCTCCGTCACGTAAGTTACAAGAACATATTACGTAAGTTATAGGTGTGAAAACTAAACCCCATTTGAAGTTTTTTCTTATCTAAAGCAGCAGTACATTCAGTACTCACGAGACAAACATGTTCCATGTCAAAGTGTTCGAAAAAAATTAATGCATATCACAGCAAAACGGTATTTGTAGTGCACTTTTTTCGGCGGAAGGATCCTTAATGTGGTCTTATCCCAAATAGATGATTTGCATGTTACAAATCTTCACGAAGGCTAGATTGATGTCAAGCTACACACATAACTAGATTAACCCCAAATGGGAATGCATATTACCGTTTTATCCCCGGCACGTAAGTTACAAGAACATATTACGTAAGTTATAGGTGTGAAAACTCATCCCATTTGAAGTTTTTTCTTGTCTAAAGCAGCAGTACCTTCAGTACTCACGAGACAAACATGTCCCATATCAAAGTGTTCGAAAGAAATTAATGCATATCACAGCAAAACGGTATTTGTAGTGCACTTTTTTCGGCGGAAGGATCCTTAATGTGGTCTTACCCCAAATAGATGTTTTGCATGTTACAAATCTTCACGAAGGGTAGATTGATATCAAGCTACACACATAACTAGATTAACCCCAAATGGGAATGCATGTTACCGTTTTATCCCCGTCACGTAAGTTACAAGAACATATTACGTAAGTTATAGGTGTGAAAACTCATCCCCATTTGAAGTTTTTTCTTGTCTAAAGCAGCAGTACCTTCAGTACTCACGAGACAAACATGTCCCATATCAAAGTGTTCGAAAAAAATTAATGCATATCACAGCAAAACGGTATTTGTAGTGCACTTTTTTCGGCGGAATGATCTTTAATGTGGTCTTACCCCAAATAGATGTTTTGCACGTTACAAATCTTCACGAAGGCTAGATTGATATCAAGCTACACACATAAATAGATTAACCCCAAATGGGAATGCATGTTACCGTTTTATCCCCGTCACGTAAGTTACAAGAACATATTACGTAAGTTATAGGTGTGAAAACTCATCCCCATTTGATGTTTTATCTTGTGTAAAGCAGCAGTACATTCAGTACTCACGAGACAAACATGTCCCATGTCAAAATGTTCGAAAAAAATTAATGCATATCACAGCAAAACGGTATTTGTAGTGCATTTTTTTCGGCGGAAGGATCCTTAATGTGGTCTTACCCCAAATATATGTTTTGCATGTTACAAATCTTCACGAAGGGTAGATTGATATCAAGCTACACACATAACTAGATTAACCCCAAATGGGAATGCATGTTACCGTTTTATCCCCGTCACGTAAGTTACAAGAACATATTACGTAAGTTATAGGTGTGAAAACTCATCCCCATTTGAAGTTTTTTCTTGTCTAAAGCAGCAGTACCTTCAGTACTCACGAGACAAACATGTCCCATATCAAAGTGTTCGAAAAAAATTAATGCATATCACAGCAAAACGGTATTTGTAGTGCACTTTTTTCGGCGGAAGGATCCTTAATGTGGTCTTACCCCAAATAGATGATTTGCTTGTTACAAATCTTCACGAAGGCTAGATTGATATCAAGCTACACACATAACTAGATTAACCCCAAATGGGAATGCATGTTACCGTTTTATCCCCGTCACGTAAGTTACAAGAACATATTACGTAAGTTATAGGTGTGAAAACTCATCCCCATTTGATGTTTTATCTTGTGTAAAGCAGCAGTACATTCAGTACTCACGAGACAAACATGTCCCATGTCAAAATGTTCGAAAAAAATTAATGCATATCACAGCAAAACGGTATTTGTAGTGCACTTTTTTCGGCGGAAGGATCCTTAATGTGGTCTTACCCCAAATAGATGTTTTGCACGTTACAAATCTTCACGAAGGCTAGATTGATATCAAGCTACACACATAACTAGATTAAACCCAAATGGGAATGCATGTTACCGTTTTATCCCCGTCAAGTAAGTTACAAGAACATATTACGTAAGTTATAGGTGTGAAAACTCATCCCCATTTGAAGTTTTTTCTTGTCTAAAGTAGCAGTACCTTCAGTACTCACGAGACAAACATGTCCCATATCAAAGTGTTCGAAAAAAATTAATGCATATCACAGCAAAACGGTATTTGTAATGCACTTTTTTCGGCGGAAGGATATTTAATGTGGTCTTACCCCAAATAGATGTTTTGCATGTTACAAATCTTCACGAAGGCTAGATTGATATCAAGCTACACACATAACTAGATTAACCCCAAATGTGAATGCATGTTACCGTTTTATCCCCGTCACGTAAGTTACAAGAACATATTACGTAAGTTATAGGTGTGAAAACTCATCCCCATTTGATGTTTTATCTTGTGTAAAGCAGCAGTACATTCAGTACTCACGAGACAAACATGTCCCATGTCAAAATGTTCGAAAAAAATTAATGCATATCACAGCAAAACGGTATTTGTAGTGCACTTTTTTCGGCGGAAGGATCCTTAATGTGGTCTTACCCCAAATAGATGTTTTGCACGTTACAAATCTTCACGAAGGCTAGATTGATATCAAGCTACACACATAACTAGATTAAACCCAAATGGGAATGCATGTTACCGTTTTATCCCCGTCAAGTAAGTTACAAGAACATATTACGTAAGTTATAGGTGTGAAAACTCATCCCCATTTGAAGTTTTTTCTTGTCTAAAGTAGCAGTACCTTCAGTACTCACGAGACAAACATGTCCCATATCAAAGTGTTCGAAAAAAATTAATGCATATCACAGCAAAACGGTATTTGTAATGCACTTTTTTCGGCGGAAGGATATTTAATGTGGTCTTACCCCAAATAGATGTTTTGCATGTTACAAATCTTCACGAAGGCTAGATTGATATCAAGCTACACACATAACTAGATTAACCCCAAATGTGAATGCATGTTACCGTTTTATCCCCGTCACGTAAGTTACAAGAACATATTACGTAAGTTATAGGTGTGAAAACTCATCCCCATTTGATGTTTTATCTTGTGTAAAGCAGCAGTACATTCAGTACTCACGAGACAAACATGTCCCATGTCAAAATGTTCGAAAAAAATTAATGCATATCACAGCAAAACGGTATTTGTAGTGCATTTTTTTCGGCGGAAGGATCCTTAATGTGGTCTTACCCCAAATATATGTTTTGCATGTTACAAATCTTCACGAAGGGTAGATTGATATCAAGCTACACACATAACTAGATTAACCCCAAATGGGAATGCATGTTACCGTTTTATCCCCGTCACGTAAGTTACAAGAACATATTACGTAAGTTATAGGTGTGAAAACTCATCCCCATTTGAAGTTTTTTCTTGTCTAAAGCAGCAGTACCTTCAGTACTCACGAGACAAACATGTCCCATATCAAAGTGTTCGAAAAAAATTAATGCATATCACAGCAAAACGGTATTTGTAGTGCACTTTTTTCGGCGGAAGGATCCTTAATGTGGTCTTACCCCAAATAGATGATTTGCTTGTTACAAATCTTCACGAAGGCTAGATTGATATCAAGCTACACACATAACTAGATTAACCCCAAATGGGAATGCATGTTACCGTTTTATCCCCGTCACGTAAGTTACAAGAACATATTACGTAAGTTATAGGTGTGAAAACTCATCCCCATTTGATGTTTTATCTTGTGTAAAGCAGCAGTACATTCAGTACTCACGAGACAAACATGTCCCATGTCAAAATGTTCGAAAAAAATTAATGCATATCACAGCAAAACGGTATTTGTAGTGCACTTTTTTCGGCGGAAGGATCCTTAATGTGGTCTTACCCCAAATAGATGTTTTGCACGTTACAAATCTTCACGAAGGCTAGATTGATATCAAGCTACACACATAACTAGATTAAACCCAAATGGGAATGCATGTTACCGTTTTATCCCCGTCAAGTAAGTTACAAGAACATATTACGTAAGTTATAGGTGTGAAAACTCATCCCCATTTGAAGTTTTTTCTTGTCTAAAGTAGCAGTACCTTCAGTACTCACGAGACAAACATGTCCCATATCAAAGTGTTCGAAAAAAATTAATGCATATCACAGCAAAACGGTATTTGTAATGCACTTTTTTCGGCGGAAGGATATTTAATGTGGTCTTACCCCAAATAGATGTTTTGCATGTTACAAATCTTCACGAAGGCTAGATTGATATCAAGCTACACACATAACTAGATTAACCCCAAATGTGAATGCATGTTACCGTTTTATCCCCGTCACGTAAGTTACAAGAACATATTACGTAAGTTATAGGTGTGAAAACTCATCCCCATTTGATGTTTTATCTTGTCTAAAGCAGCAGTACATTCAGTACTCACGAGACAAACATGTCCCATGTCAAAATGTTCGAAAAAAATTAATGCATATCACAGCAAAACGGTATTTGTAGTGCACTTTTTTCGGCGGAAGGATCCTTAATGTGGTCTTACCCCAAATAGATGTTTTGCATGTTACAAATCTTCACGAAGGCTAGATTGATATCATGCTACACACATAACTAGATTAACCCCAAATGGGAATGCATGTTACCGTTTTATCCCCGTCACGTAAGTTACAAGAACATATTACGTAAGTTATAGGTGTGAAAACTCATCCCCATTTGATGTTTTATCTTGTCTAAAGCAGCAGTACATTCAGTACTCACGAGACAAACATGTCCCATGTAAAAATGTTCGAAAAAAATTAATGCATATCACAGCAAAACGGTATTTGTAGTGCACTTTTTTCGGCGGAAGGATCCTTAATGTGGTCTTACCCCAAATAGATGTTTTGCATGTTACAAATCTTCACGAAGGCTAGATTGATATCAAGCTACACACATAACTAGATTAACCCCAAATGGGAATGCATGTTACCGTTTTATCCCCGTCACGTAAGTTACAAGAACATATTACGTAAGTTATAGGTGTGAAAACTCATCTCCATTTGAAGTTTTTTCTTGTCTAAAGCAGCAGTACCTTCAGTACTCACGAGACAAACATGTCCCATATCAAAATTTTCGAAAAAAATTAATGCAAATCACAGCAAAACGGTATTTGTAGTGCACTTTTTTCGGCGGAAGGATCTTTAATGTGGTCTTACCCCAAATATATGTTTTGCACGTTACAAATCTTCACGAAGGCTAGATTGATATCAAGCTACACACATAACTAGATTAACCCCAAATGGGAATGCATGTTACCGTTTTATCCCCGTCACGTAAGTTACAAGAACATATTACGTAAGTTATAGGTGTGAAAACTCATCCCCATTTGAAGTTTTTTCTTGTCTAAAGCAGCAGTACCTTCAGTACTCACGAGACAAACATGTCCCATATCAAAGTGTTCGAAAAAAATTAATGCATATCACAGCAAAACGGTATTTGTAATGCACTTTTTTCGGCGGAAGGATATTTAATGTGGTCTTACCCCAAATAGATGTTTTGCATGTTACAAATCTTCACGAAGGCTAGATTGATATCAAGCTACACACATAACTAGATTAACCCCCAAATGGGAATGCATGTTACCGTTTTATCCCCGTCACGTAAGTTACAAGAACATATTACGTAAGTTATAGGTGTGAAAACTCATCCCCATTTGATGTTTTATCTTGTCTAAAGCAGCAGTACATTCAGTACTCACGAGACAAACATGTCCCATGTCAAAATGTTCGAAAAAAATTAATGCATATCACAGCAAAACGGTATTTGTAGTGCACTTTTTTCGGCGGAAGGATCCTTAATGTGGTCTTACCCCAAATAGATGTTTTGCATGTTACAAATCTTCACGAAGGCTAGATTGATATCATGCTACACACATAACTAGATTAACCCCAAATGGGAATGCATGTTACCGTTTTATCCCCGTCACGTAAGTTACAAGAACATATTACGTAAGTTATAGGTTTGAAAACTCATCCCCATTTGATGTTTTATCTTGTCTAAAGCAGCAGTACATTCAGTACTCACGAGACAAACATGTCCCATGTAAAAATGTTCGAAAAAAATTAATGCATATCACAGCAAAACGGTATTTGTAGTGCACTTTTTTCGGCGGAAGGATCCTTAATGTGGTCTTACCCCAAATAGATGTTTTGCATGTTACAAATCTTCACGAAGGCTAGATTGGTATCAAGCTACACACATAACTAGATTAACCCCAAATGGGAATGCATGTTACCGTTTTATCCCCGTCACGTAAGTTACAAGAACATATTACGTAAGTTATAGGTGTGAAAACTCATCCCCATTTGAAGTTTTTTCTTGTCTAAAGCAGCAGTACCTTCAGTACTCACGAGACAAACATGTCCCATATCAAAGTTTTCGAAAAAAATTAATGCAAATCACAGCAAAACGGTATTTGTAGTGCACTTTTTTCGGCGGAAGGATCTTTAATGTGGTCTTACCCCAAATATATGTTTTGCACGTTACAAATCTTCACGAAGGCTAGATTGATATCAAGCTACACACATAACTAGATTAACCCCAAATGGGAATGCATGTTACCGTTTTATCCCCGTCACGTAAGTTACAAGAACATATTACGTAAGTTATAGGTGTGAAAACTCATCCCCATTTGATGTTTTATCTTGTCTAAAGCAGCAGTACATTCAGTACTCACGAGACAAACATGTCCCATGTCAAAATGTTCGAAAAAAATTAATGCATATCACAGCAAAACGGTATTTGTAGTGCACTTTTTTCGGCGGAAGGATCCTTAATGTGGTCTTACCCCAAATAGATGTTTTGCATGTTACAAATCTTCACGAAGGCTAGATTGATATCATGCTACACACATAACTAGATTAACCCCAAATGGGAATGCATGTTACCGTTTTATCCCCGTCACGTAAGTTACAAGAACATATTACGTAAGTTATAGGTGTGAAAACTCATCCCCATTTGATGTTTTATCTTGTCTAAAGCAGCAGTACATTCAGTACTCACGAGACAAACATGTCCCATGTAAAAATGTTCGAAAAAAATTAATGCATATCACAGCAAAACGGTATTTGTAGTGCACTTTTTTCGGCGGAAGGATCCTTAATGTGGTCTTACCCCAAATAGATGTTTTGCATGTTACAAATCTTCACGAAGGCTAGATTGATATCAAGCTACACACATAACTAGATTAACCCCAAATGGGAATGCATGTTACCGTTTTATCCCCGTCACGTAAGTTACAAGAACATATTACGTAAGTTATAGGTGTGAAAACTCATCTCCATTTGAAGTTTTTTCTTGTCTAAAGCAGCAGTACCTTCAGTACTCACGAGACAAACATGTCCCATATCAAAATTTTCGAAAAAAATTAATGCAAATCACAGCAAAACGGTATTTGTAGTGCACTTTTTTCGGCGGAAGGATCTTTAATGTGGTCTTACCCCAAATATATGTTTTGCACGTTACAAATCTTCACGAAGGCTAGATTGATATCAAGCTACACACATAACTAGATTAACCCCAAATGGGAATGCATGTTACCGTTTTATCCCCGTCACGTAAGTTACAAGAACATATTACGTAAGTTATAGGTGTGAAAACTCATCCCCATTTGAAGTTTTTTCTTGTCTAAAGCAGCAGTACCTTCAGTACTCACGAGACAAACATGTCCCATATCAAAGTGTTCGAAAAAAATTAATGCATATCACAGCAAAACGGTATTTGTAATGCACTTTTTTCGGCGGAAGGATATTTAATGTGGTCTTACCCCAAATAGATGTTTTGCATGTTACAAATCTTCACGAAGGCTAGATTGATATCAAGCTACACACATAACTAGATTAACCCCCAAATGGGAATGCATGTTACCGTTTTATCCCCGTCACGTAAGTTACAAGAACATATTACGTAAGTTATAGGTGTGAAAACTCATCCCCATTTGATGTTTTATCTTGTCTAAAGCAGCAGTACATTCAGTACTCACGAGACAAACATGTCCCATGTCAAAATGTTCGAAAAAAATTAATGCATATCACAGCAAAACGGTATTTGTAGTGCACTTTTTTCGGCGGAAGGATCCTTAATGTGGTCTTACCCCAAATAGATGTTTTGCATGTTACAAATCTTCACGAAGGCTAGATTGATATCATGCTACACACATAACTAGATTAACCCCAAATGGGAATGCATGTTACCGTTTTATCCCCGTCACGTAAGTTACAAGAACATATTACGTAAGTTATAGGTTTGAAAACTCATCCCCATTTGATGTTTTATCTTGTCTAAAGCAGCAGTACATTCAGTACTCACGAGACAAACATGTCCCATGTAAAAATGTTCGAAAAAAATTAATGCATATCACAGCAAAACGGTATTTGTAGTGCACTTTTTTCGGCGGAAGGATCCTTAATGTGGTCTTACCCCAAATAGATGTTTTGCATGTTACAAATCTTCACGAAGGCTAGATTGGTATCAAGCTACACACATAACTAGATTAACCCCAAATGGGAATGCATGTTACCGTTTTATCCCCGTCACGTAAGTTACAAGAACATATTACGTAAGTTATAGGTGTGAAAACTCATCCCCATTTGAAGTTTTTTCTTGTCTAAAGCAGCAGTACCTTCAGTACTCACGAGACAAACATGTCCCATATCAAAGTTTTCGAAACAAATTAATGCAAATCACAGCAAAACGGTATTTGTAGTGCACTTTTTTCGGCGGAAGGATCTTTAATGTGGTCTTACCCCAAATATATGTTTTGCACGTTACAAATCTTCACGAAGGCTAGATTGATATCAAGCTACACACATAACTAGATTAACCCCAAATGGGAATGCATGTTACCGTTTTATCCCCGTCACGTAAGTTACAAGAACATATTACGTAAGTTATAGGTGTGAAAACTCATCCCCATTTGATGTTTTATCTTGTGTAAAGCAGCAGTACATTCAGTACTCACGAGACAAACATGTCCCATGTCAAAATGTTCGAAAAAAATTAATGCATATCACAGCAAAACGGTATTTGTAGTGCATTTTTTTCGGCGGAAGGATCCTTAATGTGGTCTTACCCCAAATATATGTTTTGCATGTTACAAATCTTCACGAAGGGTAGATTGATATCAAGCTACACACATAACTAGATTAACCCCAAATGGGAATGCATGTTACCGTTTTATCCCCGTCACGTAAGTTACAAGAACATATTACGTAAGTTATAGGTGTGAAAACTCATCCCCATTTGAAGTTTTTTCTTGTCTAAAGCAGCAGTACCTTCAGTACTCACGAGACAAACATGTCCCATATCAAAGTGTTCGAAAAAAATTAATGCATATCACAGTAAAACGGTATTTGTAGTGCACTTTTTTCGGCGGAAGGATCCTTAATGTGGTCTTACCCCAAATATATGTTTTGCATGTTACAAATCTTCACGAAGGCTAGATTGATATCAATCTACACACATAACTAGATTAATCACAAATGGGAATGCATGTTACCGTTCTATCTCCGTCACGTAAGTTACAAGAACATATTACGTAAGTTATAGGTGTGAAAACTAATCCCCATTTGAAGTTTTTTCTTATCTAAAGCAGCAGTACATTCAGTACTCACGAGACAAACATGTCCCATGTCAAAGTGTTCGAAAAACATTAATGCATATCACAGCAAAACGGTATTTGTAGTGCACTTTTTTCGGCGGAAGGATCCTTAATGTGGTCTTATCCCAAATAGATGATTTGCTTGTTACAAATCTTCACGAAGGCTAGATTGATATCAAGCTACACACATAACTAGATTAACCCCAAATGGGAATGCATGTTACCGTTTTATCCCCGTCACGTAAGTTACAAGAACATATTACGTAAGTTATAGGTGTGAAAACTCATCCCCATTTGAAGTTTTTTCTTGTCTAAAGCAGCAGTACCTTCAGTACTCACGAGACAAACATGTCCCATATAAAAGTTTTCGAAAAAAATTAATGCAAATCACAGCAAAACGGTATTTGTAGTGCACTTTTTTCGGCGGAAGGATCTTTAATGTGGTCTTACCCCAAATATATGTTTTGCACGTTACAAATCTTCACGAAGGCTAGATTGATATCAAGCTACACACATAACTAGATTAACCCCAAATGGGAATGCATGTTACCGTTTTATCCCCGTCACGTAAGTTACAAGAACATATTACGTAAGTTATAGGTATGAAAACTCATCCCCATTTGATGTTTTATCTTGTGTAAAGCAGCAGTACATTCAGTACTCACGAGACAAACATGTCCCATGTCAAAATGTTCGAAAAAAATTAATGCATATCACAGCAAAACGGTATTTGTAGTGCACTTTTTTCGGCGGAAGGATCCTTAATGTGGTCTTACCCCGAATAGATGTTTTGCATGTTACAAATCTTCACGAAGGGTAGATTGATATCAAGCTACACACATAACTAGATTAACCCCAAATGGGAATGCATGTTACCGTTTTCTCCCCGTCACGTAAGTTACAAGAACATATTACGTAAATTATAGGTGTGAAAACTCATCCCCATTTGAAGTTTTTTCTTGTCTAAAGCAGCAGTACCTTCAGTACTCACGAGACAAACATGTCCCATATCAAAGTGTTCGAAAAAAATTAAAGCATATCACAGCAAAACGGTATTTGTAGTGCACTTTTTTCGGCGGAAGGATCCTTAATGTGGTCTTACCCCAAATATATGTTTTGCATGTTACAAATCTTCACGAAGGCTAGATTGATATCAAGCTACACACATAACTAGATTAATCACAAATGGGAATGCATGTTACCGTTCTATCTCCGTCACGTAAGTTACAAGAACATATTACGTAAGTTATAGGTGTGAATACTAATCCCCATTTGAAGTTTTTTCTTGTCTAAAGCAGCAGTACCTTCAGTACTCACGAGACAAACATGTCCCATATCAAAATTTCCGAAAAAAATTAATGCAAATCACAGCAAAACGGTATTTGTAGTGCACTTTTTTCGGCGGAAGGATCTTTAATGTGGTCTTACCCCAAATATATGTTTTGCACGTTACAAATCTTCACGAAGGCTAGATTGATATCAAGCTACACACATAACTAGATTAAACCCAAATGGGAATGCATGTTACCGTTTTATCCCCGTCACGTAAGTTACAAGAACATATTACGTAAGTTATAGGTGTGAAAACTCATCCCCATTTGAAGTTTTTTCTTGTCTAAAGCAGCAGTACCTTCAGTACTCACGAGACAAACATGTCCCATATCAAAGTGTTCGAAAAAAATTAATGCATATCACAGCAAAACGGTATTTGTAATGCACTTTTTTCGGCGGAAGGATATTTAATGTGGTCTTACCCCAAATAGATGTTTTGCATGTTACAAATCTTCACGAAGGCTAGATTGATATCAAGCTACACACATAACTAGATTAACCCCCAAATGGGAATGCATGTTACCGTTTTATCCCCGTCACGTAAGTTACAAGAACATATTACGTAAATTATAGGTGTGAAAACTCATCCCCATTTGAAGTTTTTTCTTGTCTAAAGCAGCAGTACCTTCAGTACTCACGAGACAAACATGTCCCATATCAAAGTGTTCGAAAAAAATTAAAGCATATCACAGCAAAACGGTATTTGTAGTGCACTTTTTTCGGCGGAAGGATCCTTAATGTGGTCTTACCCCAAATATATGTTTTGCATGTTACAAATCTTCACGAAGGCTAGATTGATATCAAGCTACACACATAACTAGATTAATCACAAATGGGAATGCATGTTACCGTTCTATCTCCGTCACGTAAGTTACAAGAACATATTACGTAAGTTATAGGTGTGAATACTAATCCCCATTTGAAGTTTTTTCTTATCTAAAGCAGAAGTACATTCAGTACTCACGAGACAAACATGTCCCATGTCAAAGTGTTCGAAAAACATTAATGCATATCACAGCAAAACGGTATTTGTAATGCACTTTTTTCGGCGGAAGGGTATTTAATGTGGTCTTACCCCAAATAGATGTTTTGCATGTTACAAATCTTCACGAAGGCTAGATTGATATCAAGCTACACACATAACTAGATTAACCCCAAATGGGAATGCATGTTACCGTTTTATCCCCGTCACATAAGTTAGAAGAACATATTACGTAAGTTATAGGTTTGAAAACTCATCCCCATTTGATGTTTTATCTTGTCTAAAGCAGCAGTACATTCAGTACTCACGAGACAAACATGTCCCATGTCAAAATGTTCGAAAAAAATTAATGCATATCACAGCAAAACGGTATTTGTAGTGCACTTTTTTCGGCGGAAGGATCCTTAATGTGGTCTTACCCCAAATAGATGTTTTGCATGTTACAAATCTTCACGAAGGCTAGATTGATATCAAGCTACACACATAACTAGATTAACCCCAAATGGGAATGCATGTTACCGTTTTATCCCCGTCACGTAAGTTACAAGAACATATTACGTAAGTTATAGGTGTGAAAACTCATCCCCATTTGATGTTTTATCTTGTCTAAAGCAGCAGTACATTCAGTACTCACGAGACAAACATGTCCCATGTCAAAATGTTCGAAACAAATTAATGCATATCACAGCAAAACGGTATTTGTAGTGCACTTTTTTCGGCGGAAGGATCCTTAATGTTGTCTTACCCCAAATAGATGTTTTGCATGTTACAAATCTTCACGAAGGCTAGATTGATATCAAGCTACACACATAACTAGATTAACCCGAAATGGGAATGCATGTTACCGTTTTATCCCGGTCACGTAAGTTACAAGAACATATTACGTAAGTTATAGGTGTGAAAACTCATCCCCATTTGAAGTTTTTTCTTGTCTAAAGCAGCAGTACCTTCAGTACTCACGAGACAAACATGTCCCATATAAAAGTTTTCGAAAACAATTAATGCAAATCACAATAAAACGGTATTTGTAGTGCAATTTTTTCGGCGGAAGGATCTTTAATGTGGTCTTACCCCAAATAGATGTTTTGCACGTTACAAATCTTCACGAAGGCTAGATTGATATCAAGCTACACACATAACTAGATTAACCCCAAATGGGAATGCATGTTACCGTTTTATCCCCGTCACGTAAGTTACAAGAACATATTACGTAAGTTATAGGTGTGAAAACTCATCCCCATTTGATGTTTTATCTTGTCTAAAGCAGCAGTACATTCAGTACTCACGAGACAAACATGTCCCATTTCAAAATGTTCGAAAAAAATTAATGCATATCACAGCAAAACGGTATTTGTAGTGCACTTTTTCGGCGGAAGGATCCTTAATGTGGTCTTACCCCAAATATATGTTTTGCATGTTACAAATCTTCACGAAGGGTAGATTGATATCAAGCTACACACATAACTAGATTAACCCCAAATGGGAATGCATGTTACCGTTTTATCCCCGTCACGTAAGTTACAAGAACATATTACGTAAGTTATAGGTGTGAAAACTCATCCCCATTTGAAGTTTTTTCTTGTCTAAAGCAGCAGTACATTCAGTACTCACGAGACAAATATGTCCCATGTCAAAATGTTCGAAAAAAATTAATGCATATCCCAGCAAAACGGTATTTGTAGTGCACTTTTTTCGGCGGAAGGATCCTTAATGTGGTCTTACCCCAAATAGATGTTTTGCATGTTACAAATCTTCACGAAGGGTAGATTGAAATCAAGCTACACACATAACTAGATTAACCCCAAATGGGAATGCATGTTACCGTTTTATCCCCGTCACGTAAGTTACAAGAACATATTACGTAAGTTATAGGTGTGAAAACTCATCCCCATTTGAAGTTTTTTCTTGTCTAAAGCAGCAGTACCTTCAGTACTCACGAGACAAACATGTCCCATATCCAAGTGTTCGAAAAAAATTAATGCATATCACAGCAAAACGGTATTTGTAGTGCACTTTTTTCGGTGGAAGGATCCTTAATGTGGTCTTACCCCAAATAGATGTTTTGCATGTTACAAATCTTCACGAAGGCTAGATTGATATCAAGCTACACACATAACTAGATTAATCACAAATGGGAATGCATGTTACCGTTCTATCTCCGTCACGTAAGGTACAAGAACATATTACGTAAGTTATAGGTGTGAAAACTCATCCCCATTTGAAGTTTTTTCTTGTCTAAAGCAGCAGTACCTTCAGTACTCACGAGACAAACATGTCCCATATCAAAGTGTTCGAAAAAAATTAATGCATATCACAGCAAAACGGTATTTGTAGTGCACTTTTTTCGGCGGAAGGATCTTTAATGTGGTCTTACCCCAAATAAATGTTTTGCATGTTACAAATCTTCACGAAGGCTATATTGATATCAAGCTACACACATAACAAGATTAACCCCAAATGGGAATGCATGTTACCGTTTTATCCCCGTCACGTAAGTTACAAGAACATATTACGTAAGTTATAGGTGTGAAAACTCATCCCCATTTGATGTTTTATCTTGTGTAAAGCAGCAGTACATTCAGTACTCACGAGACAAACATGTCCCATGTCAAAATGTTCGAAAAAAATTAATGCATATCACAGCAAAACTGTATTTGTAGTGCACTTTTTTCGGCGGAAGGATTCTTAATGTGGTCTTACCCCAAATATATGTTTTGCACGTTACAAATCTTCACGAAGGCTAGATTGATATCAAGCTACACACATAACTAGATTAACCCCAAATGGGAATGCATGTTACCGTTTTATCCCCGTCACGTAAGTTACAAGAACATATTACGTAAGTTATAGGTGTGAAAACTCATCCCCATTTGATGTTTTATCTTGTCTAAAGCAGCAGTACATTCAGTACTCACGAGACAAACATGTCCCATGTAAAAAAATTCGAAAAAAATTAATGCATATCACAGCAAAACGGTATTTGTAGTGCACTTTTTTCGGCGGAAGGATCCTTAACGTGGTCTTACCCCAAATAGATGTTTTGCATGTTACAAATCTTCACGAAGGCTAGATTGATATCAAGCTACACACATAACTAGATTAACCCCAAATGGGAATGCATGTTACCGTTTTATCCCCGTCACGTAAGTTACAAGAACATATTACGTAAGTTATAGGTGTGAAAACTCATCCCCATTTGAAGTTTTTTCTTGTCTAAAGCAGCAATACCTTCAGTACTCACGAGACAAACATGTCCCATATCAAAGTTTTCGAAAAAAATTAATGCAAATCACAGCAAAACGGTATTTGTAGTGCACTTTTTTCGGCGGTAGGATCTTTAATGTGGTCTTACCCCAAATATATGTTTTGCACGTTACAAATCTTCACGAAGGCTAGATTGATATCAAGCTACACACATAACTAGATTAACCCCAAATGGGAATGCATGTTACCGTTTTATCCCCGTCACGTAAGTTACAAGAACATATTACGTAAGTTATAGGTGTGAAAACTCATCACCATTTCAAGTTTTATCTTGTCTAAAGCAGCAGTACCTTCAGTACTCACGAGACAAACATGTCCCATGTCCAAGTGTTCGAAAAAAATTAATGCATATCACAGCAAAACGGTATTTGTAGTGCACTTTTTTCGGTGGAAGGATCCTTAATGTGGTCTTACCCCAAATAGATGTTTTGCATGTTACAAATCTTCACGAAGGCTAGATTGATATCAAGCTACACACATAACTAGATTAATCACAAATGGGAATGCATGTTACCGTTCTATCTCCGTCACGTAAGTTACAAGAACATATTACGTAAGTTATAGGTGTGAAAACTCATCCCCATTTGAAGTTTTTTCTTGTCTAAAGCAGCAGTACCTTCAGTACTCACGAGACAAACATGTCCCATATCAAAGTGTTCGAAAAAAATTAATGCATATCACAGCAAAACGGTATTTGTAGTGCACTTTTTTCGGCGGAAGGATCTTTAATGTGGTCTTACCCCAAATAGATGTTTTGCATGTTACAAATCTTCACGAAGGCTAGATTGATATCAAGCTACACACATAACTAGATTAATCACAAATGGGAATGCATGTTACCGTTCTATCTCCGTCACGTAAGTTACAAGAACATATTACGTAAGTTATAGGTGTGAAAACTAAAGCCCATTTGAAGTTTTTTCTTATCTAAAGCAGCAGTACATTCAGTACTCACGAGACAAACATGTTCCATGTCAAAGTGTTTGAAAAAAATTAATGCATATCACAGCAAACGGTATTTGTAGTGCACTTTTTTCGGCGGAAGGATCCTTAATGTGGTCTTATCCCAAATAGATGATTTGCATGTTACAAATCTTCACGAAGGCTAGATTGATATCAAGCTACACACATAACTAGATTAACCCCAAATGGGAATGCATGTTACCGTTTTATCCCCGTCACGTAAGTTACAAGAACATATTACGTAAGTTATAGGTGTGAAAACTCATCCCCATTTGAAGTTTTTTCTTGTCTAAAGCAGCAGTACCTTTAGTACTCACGAGACAAACATGTCATATAATCAAAGTGTTCGAAAAAAATTAATGCATTTCACAGCAAAACGGTATTTGTAATGCACTTTTTTCGGCGGAAGGATATTTAATGTGGTCTTACCCCAAATAGATGTTTTGCATGTTACAAATCTTCACGAAGGCTAGATTGCTATCAAGCTACACACATAACTAGATTAACCCCAAATGGGAATGCATGTTACCGTTTTATCCCCGTCACGTAAGTTACAAGAACATATTACGTAAGTTATAGGTGTGAAAACTCATCCCCATTTGAATTTTTTTCTTGTCTAAAGCAGCAGTACCTTCAGTACTCACGAGACAAACATGTCCCATATCCAAGTGTTCGAAAAAAATTAATGCATATCACAGCAAAACGGTATTTGTAGTGCACTTTTTTCGGTGGAAGGATCCTTAATGTGGTCTTACCCCAAATAGATGTGTTGCATGTTACAAATCTTCACGAAGGCTAGATTGATATCAAGCTACACACATAACTAGATTAATCAAAAATGGGAATGCATGTTACCGTTCTATCTCCGTCACGTAAGGTACAAGAACATATTACGTAAGTTATAGGTGTGAAAACTCATCCCCATTTGAAGTTTTTTCTTGTCTAAAGCAGCAGTACCTTCAGTACTCACGAGACAAACATGTCCCATATCAAAGTGTTCGAAAAAAATTAATGCATATCACAGCAAAACGGTATTTGTAGTGCACTTTTTTCGGCGGAAGGATCTTTAATGTGGTCTTACCCCAAATAGATGTTTTGCATGTTACAAATCTTCACGAAGGCTAGATTGATATCAAGCTACACACATAACTAGATTAATCACAAATGGGAATGCATGTTACCGTTCTATCTCCGTCACGTAAGTTACAAGAACATATTACGTAAGTTATAGGTGTGAAAACTAAACCCCATTTGAAGTTTTTTCTTATCTAAAGCAGCAGTACATTCAGTACTCACGAGACAAACATGTTCCATGTCAAAGTGTTCGAAAAAAATTAATGCATATCACAGCAAAACGGTATTTGTAGTGCACTTTTTTCGGCGGAAGGATCCTTAATGTGGTCTTATCCCAAATAGATGATTTGCATGTTACAAATCTTCACGAAGGCTAGATTGATATCAAGCTACACACATAACTAGATTAACCCCAAATGGGAATGCATGTTACCGTTTTATCCCCGTCACGTAAGTTACAAGAACATATTACGTAAGTTATAGGTGTGAAAACACATCCCCATTTGAAGTTTTTTCTTGTCTAAAGCAGCAGTACCTTCAGTACTCACGAGACAAACATGTCCCATATCAAAGTGTTCGAAAAAAATTAATGCATATCACAGCAAAACGGTATTTGTAGTGCACTTTTTTCGGCGGAATGATCTTTAATGTGGTCTTACCCCAAATAGATGTTTTGCACGTTACAAATCTTCACGAAGGCTAGATTGATATCAAGCTACACACATAACTAGATTAACCCCAAATGGGAATGCATGTTACCGTTTTATCCCCGTCACGTAAGTTACAAGAACATATTACGTAAGTTATAGGTGTGAAAACTCATCCCCATTTGATGTTTTATCTTGTCTAAAGCAGCAGTACATTCAGTACTCACGAGACAAACATGTCCCATGTAAAAAAAATCGAAAAAAATTAATGCATATCACAGCAAAACGGTATTTGTAGTGCACTTTTTTCGGCGGAAGGATCCTTAACGTGGTCTTACCCCAAATAGATGTTTTGCATGTTACAAATCTTCACGAAGGCTAGATTGATATCAAGCTACACACATAACTAGATTAACCCCAAATGGGAATGCATGTTACCGTTTTATCCCCGTCACGTAAGTTACAAGAACATATTACGTAAGTTATAGGTGTGAAAACTCATCCCCATTTGAAGTTTTTTCTTGTCTAAAGCAGCAATACCTTCAGTACTCACTAGACAAACATGTCCCATATCAAAGTTTTCGAAAAAAATTAATGCAAATCACAGCAAAACGGTATTTGTAGTGCACTTTTTTCGGCGGTAGGATCTTTAATGTGGTCTTACCCCAAATATATGTTTTGCACGTTACAAATCTTCACGAAGGCTAGATTGATATCAAGCTACACACATAACTAGATTAACCCCAAATGGGAATGCATGTTACCGTTTTATCCCCGTCACGTAAGTTACAAGAACATATTACGTAAGTTATAGGTGTGAAAACTCATCACCATTTCAAGTTTTATCTTGTCTAAAGCAGCAGTACCTTCAGTACTCACGAGACAAACATGTCCCATGTCCAAGTGTTCGAAAAAAATTAATGCATATCACAGCAAAACGGTATTTGTAGTGCACTTTTTTCGGTGGAAGGATCCTTAATGTGGTCTTACCCCAAATAGATGTTTTGCATGTTACAAATCTTCACGAAGGCTAGATTGATATCAAGCTACACACATAACTAGATTAATCACAAATGGGAATGCATGTTACCGTTCTATCTCCGTCACGTAAGTTACAAGAACATATTACGTAAGTTATAGGTGTGAAAACTCATCCCCATTTGAAGTTTTTTCTTGTCTAAAGCAGCAGTACCTTCAGTACTCACGAGACAAACATGTCCCATATCAAAGTGTTCGAAAAAAATTAATGCATATCACAGCAAAACGGTATTTGTAGTGCACTTTTTTCGGCGGAAGGATCTTTAATGTGGTCTTACCCCAAATAGATGTTTTGCATGTTACAAATCTTCACGAAGGCTAGATTGATATCAAGCTACACACATAACTAGATTAATCACAAATGGGAATGCATGTTACCGTTCTATCTCCGTCACGTAAGTTACAAGAACATATTACGTAAGTTATAGGTGTGAAAACTAAAGCCCATTTGAAGTTTTTTCTTATCTAAAGCAGCAGTACATTCAGTACTCACGAGACAAACATGTTCCATGTCAAAGTGTTTGAAAAAAATTAATGCATATCACAGCAAACGGTATTTGTAGTGCACTTTTTTCGGCGGAAGGATCCTTAATGTGGTCTTATCCCAAATAGATGATTTGCATGTTACAAATCTTCACGAAGGCTAGATTGATATCAAGCTACACACATAACTAGATTAACCCCAAATGGGAATGCATGTTACCGTTTTATCCCCGTCACGTAAGTTACAAGAACATATTACGTAAGTTATAGGTGTGAAAACTCATCCCCATTTGAAGTTTTTTCTTGTCTAAAGCAGCAGTACCTTTAGTACTCACGAGACAAACATGTCATATAATCAAAGTGTTCGAAAAAAATTAATGCATTTCACAGCAAAACGGTATTTGTAATGCACTTTTTTCGGCGGAAGGATATTTAATGTGGTCTTACCCCAAATAGATGTTTTGCATGTTACAAATCTTCACGAAGGCTAGATTGCTATCAAGCTACACACATAACTAGATTAACCCCAAATGGGAATGCATGTTACCGTTTTATCCCCGTCACGTAAGTTACAAGAACATATTACGTAAGTTATAGGTGTGAAAACTCATCCCCATTTGAATTTTTTTCTTGTCTAAAGCAGCAGTACCTTCAGTACTCACGAGACAAACATGTCCCATATCCAAGTGTTCGAAAAAAATTAATGCATATCACAGCAAAACGGTATTTGTAGTGCACTTTTTTCGGTGGAAGGATCCTTAATGTGGTCTTACCCCAAATAGATGTGTTGCATGTTACAAATCTTCACGAAGGCTAGATTGATATCAAGCTACACACATAACTAGATTAATCAAAAATGGGAATGCATGTTACCGTTCTATCTCCGTCACGTAAGGTACAAGAACATATTACGTAAGTTATAGGTGTGAAAACTCATCCCCATTTGAAGTTTTTTCTTGTCTAAAGCAGCAGTACCTTCAGTACTCACGAGACAAACATGTCCCATATCAAAGTGTTCGAAAAAAATTAATGCATATCACAGCAAAACGGTATTTGTAGTGCACTTTTTTCGGCGGAAGGATCTTTAATGTGGTCTTACCCCAAATAGATGTTTTGCATGTTACAAATCTTCACGAAGGCTAGATTGATATCAAGCTACACACATAACTAGATTAATCACAAATGGGAATGCATGTTACCGTTCTATCTCCGTCACGTAAGTTACAAGAACATATTACGTAAGTTATAGGTGTGAAAACTAAACCCCATTTGAAGTTTTTTCTTATCTAAAGCAGCAGTACATTCAGTACTCACGAGACAAACATGTTCCATGTCAAAGTGTTCGAAAAAAATTAATGCATATCACAGCAAAACGGTATTTGTAGTGCACTTTTTTCGGCGGAAGGATCCTTAATGTGGTCTTATCCCAAATAGATGATTTGCATGTTACAAATCTTCACGAAGGCTAGATTGATATCAAGCTACACACATAACTAGATTAACCCCAAATGGGAATGCATGTTACCGTTTTATCCCCGTCACGTAAGTTACAAGAACATATTACGTAAGTTATAGGTGTGAAAACTCATCCCCATTTGAAGTTTTTTCTTGTCTAAAGCAGCAGTACCTTTAGTACTCACGAGACAAACATGTCATATAATGAAAGTGTTCGAAAAAAATTAATGCATTTCACAGCAAAACGGTATTTGTAATGCACTTTTTTCGGCGGAAGGATATTTAATGTGGTCTTACCCCAAATAGATGTTTTGCATGTTACAAATCTTCACGAAGGCTAGATTGCTATCAAGCTACACACATAACTAGATTAACCCCAAATGGGAATGCATGTTACCGTTTTATCCCCGTCACGTAAGTTACAAGAACATATTACGTAAGTTATAGGTGTGAAAACTCATCCCCATTTGAATTTTTTTCTTGTCTAAAGCAGCAGTACCTTCAGTACTCACGAGACAAACATGTCCCATATCCAAGTGTTCGAAAAAAATTAATGCATATCACAGCAAAACGGTATTTGTAGTGCACTTTTTTCGGTGGAAGGATCCTTAATGTGGTCTTACCCCAAATAGATGTGTTGCATGTTACAAATCTTCACGAAGGCTAGATTGATATCAAGCTACACACATAACTAGATTAATCAAAAATGGGAATGCATGTTACCGTTCTATCTCCGTCACGTAAGGTACAAGAACATATTACGTAAGTTATAGGTGTGAAAACTCATCCCCATTTGAAGTTTTTTCTTGTCTAAAGCAGCAGTACCTTCAGTACTCACGAGACAAACATGTCCCATATCAAAGTGTTCGAAAAAAATTAATGCATATCACAGCAAAACGGTATTTGTAGTGCACTTTTTTCGGCGGAAGGATCTTTAATGTGGTCTTACCCCAAATAGATGTTTTGCATGTTACAAATCTTCACGAAGGCTAGATTGATATCAAGCTACACACATAACTAGATTAATCACAAATGGGAATGCATGTTACCGTTCTATCTCCGTCACGTAAGTTACAAGAACATATTACGTAAGTTATAGGTGTGAAAACTAAAGCCCATTTGAAGTTTTTTCTTATCTAAAGCAGCAGTACATTCAGTACTCACGAGACAAACATGTTCCATGTCAAAGTGTTTGAAAAAAATTAATGCATATCACAGCAAACGGTATTTGTAGTGCACTTTTTTCGGCGGAAGGATCCTTAATGTGGTCTTATCCCAAATAGATGATTTGCATGTTACAAATCTTCACGAAGGCTAGATTGATATCAAGCTACACACATAACTAGATTAACCCCAAATGGGAATGCATGTTACCGTTTTATCCCCGTCACGTAAGTTACAAGAACATATTACGTAAGTTATAGGTGTGAAAACTCATCCCCATTTGAAGTTTTTTCTTGTCTAAAGCAGCAGTACCTTTAGTACTCACGAGACAAACATGTCATATAATCAAAGTGTTCGAAAAAAATTAATGCATTTCACAGCAAAACGGTATTTGTAATGCACTTTTTTCGGCGGAAGGATATTTAATGTGGTCTTACCCCAAATAGATGTTTTGCATGTTACAAATCTTCACGAAGGCTAGATTGCTATCAAGCTACACACATAACTAGATTAACCCCAAATGGGAATGCATGTTACCGTTTTATCCCCGTCACGTAAGTTACAAGAACATATTACGTAAGTTATAGGTGTGAAAACACATCCCCATTTGAAGTTTTTTCTTGTCTAAAGCAGCAGTACCTTCAGTACTCACGAGACAAACATGTCCCATATCAAAGTGTTCGAAAAAAATTAATGCATATCACAGCAAAACGGTATTTGTAGTGCACTTTTTTCGGCGGAATGATCTTTAATGTGGTCTTACCCCAAATAGATGTTTTGCACGTTACAAATCTTCACGAAGGCTAGATTGATATCAAGCTACACACATAACTAGATTAACCCCAAATGGGAATGCATGTTACCGTTTTATCCCCGTCACGTAAGTTACAAGAACATATTACGTAAGTTATAGGTGTGAAAACTCATCCCCATTTGATGTTTTATCTTGTCTAAAGCAGCAGTACATTCAGTACTCACGAGACAAACATGTCCCATGTAAAAAAATTCGAAAAAAATTAATGCATATCACAGCAAAACGGTATTTGTAGTGCACTTTTTTCGGCGGAAGGATCCTTAACGTGGTCTTACCCCAAATAGATGTTTTGCATGTTACAAATCTTCACGAAGGCTAGATTGATATCAAGCTACACACATAACTAGATTAACCCCAAATGGGAATGCATGTTACCGTTTTATCCCCGTCACGTAAGTTACAAGAACATATTACGTAAGTTATAGGTGTGAAAACTCATCCCCATTTGAAGTTTTTTCTTGTCTAAAGCAGCAATACCTTCAGTACTCACGAGACAAACATGTCCCATATCAAAGTTTTCGAAAAAAATTAATGCAAATCACAGCAAAACGGTATTTGTAGTGCACTTTTTTCGGCGGTAGGATCTTTAATGTGGTCTTACCCCAAATATATGTTTTGCACGTTACAAATCTTCACGAAGGCTAGATTGATATCAAGCTACACACATAACTAGATTAACCCCAAATGGGAATGCATGTTACCGTTTTATCCCCGTCACGTAAGTTACAAGAACATATTACGTAAGTTATAGGTGTGAAAACTCATCACCATTTCAAGTTTTATCTTGTCTAAAGCAGCAGTACCTTCAGTACTCACGAGACAAACATGTCCCATGTCCAAGTGTTCGAAAAAAATTAATGCATATCACAGCAAAACGGTATTTGTAGTGCACTTTTTTCGGTGGAAGGATCCTTAATGTGGTCTTACCCCAAATAGATGTTTTGCATGTTACAAATCTTCACGAAGGCTAGATTGATATCAAGCTACACACATAACTAGATTAATCACAAATGGGAATGCATGTTACCGTTCTATCTCCGTCACGTAAGTTACAAGAACATATTACGTAAGTTATAGGTGTGAAAACTCATCCCCATTTGAAGTTTTTTCTTGTCTAAAGCAGCAGTACCTTCAGTACTCACGAGACAAACATGTCCCATATCAAAGTGTTCGAAAAAAATTAATGCATATCACAGCAAAACGGTATTTGTAGTGCACTTTTTTCGGCGGAAGGATCTTTAATGTGGTCTTACCCCAAATAGATGTTTTGCATGTTACAAATCTTCACGAAGGCTAGATTGATATCAAGCTACACACATAACTAGATTAATCACAAATGGGAATGCATGTTACCGTTCTATCTCCGTCACGTAAGTTACAAGAACATATTACGTAAGTTATAGGTGTGAAAACTAAAGCCCATTTGAAGTTTTTTCTTATCTAAAGCAGCAGTACATTCAGTACTCACGAGACAAACATGTTCCATGTCAAAGTGTTTGAAAAAAATTAATGCATATCACAGCAAACGGTATTTGTAGTGCACTTTTTTCGGCGGAAGGATCCTTAATGTGGTCTTATCCCAAATAGATGATTTGCATGTTACAAATCTTCACGAAGGCTAGATTGATATCAAGCTACACACATAACTAGATTAACCCCAAATGGGAATGCATGTTACCGTTTTATCCCCGTCACGTAAGTTACAAGAACATATTACGTAAGTTATAGGTGTGAAAACTCATCCCCATTTGAAGTTTTTTCTTGTCTAAAGCAGCAGTACCTTTAGTACTCACGAGACAAACATGTCATATAATCAAAGTGTTCGAAAAAAATTAATGCATTTCACAGCAAAACGGTATTTGTAATGCACTTTTTTCGGCGGAAGGATATTTAATGTGGTCTTACCCCAAATAGATGTTTTGCATGTTACAAATCTTCACGAAGGCTAGATTGCTATCAAGCTACACACATAACTAGATTAACCCCAAATGGGAATGCATGTTACCGTTTTATCCCCGTCACGTAAGTTACAAGAACATATTACGTAAGTTATAGGTGTGAAAACTCATCCCCATTTGAATTTTTTTCTTGTCTAAAGCAGCAGTACCTTCAGTACTCACGAGACAAACATGTCCCATATCCAAGTGTTCGAAAAAAATTAATGCATATCACAGCAAAACGGTATTTGTAGTGCACTTTTTTCGGTGGAAGGATCCTTAATGTGGTCTTACCCCAAATAGATGTGTTGCATGTTACAAATCTTCACGAAGGCTAGATTGATATCAAGCTACACACATAACTAGATTAATCAAAAATGGGAATGCATGTTACCGTTCTATCTCCGTCACGTAAGGTACAAGAACATATTACGTAAGTTATAGGTGTGAAAACTCATCCCCATTTGAAGTTTTTTCTTGTCTAAAGCAGCAGTACCTTCAGTACTCACGAGACAAACATGTCCCATATCAAAGTGTTCGAAAAAAATTAATGCATATCACAGCAAAACGGTATTTGTAGTGCACTTTTTTCGGCGGAAGGATCTTTAATGTGGTCTTACCCCAAATAGATGTTTTGCATGTTACAAATCTTCACGAAGGCTAGATTGATATCAAGCTACACACATAACTAGATTAATCACAAATGGGAATGCATGTTACCTTTCTATCTCCGTCACGTAAGTTACAAGAACATATTACGTAAGTTATAGGTGTGAAAACTAAACCCCATTTGAAGTTTTTTCTTATCTAAAGCAGCAGTACATTCAGTACTCACGAGACAAACATGTTCCATGTCAAAGTGTTCGAAAAAAATTAATGCATATCACAGCAAAACGGTATTTGTAGTGCACTTTTTTCGGCGGAAGGATCCTTAATGTGGTCTTATCCCAAATAGATGATTTGCATGTTACAAATCTTCACGAAGGCTAGATTGATATCAAGCTACACACATAACTAGATTAACCCCAAATGGGAATGCATGTTACCGTTTTATCCCCGTCACGTAAGTTACAAGAACATATTACGTAAGTTATAGGTGTGAAAACACATCCCCATTTGAAGTTTTTTCTTGTCTAAAGCAGCAGTACCTTCAGTACTCACGAGACAAACATGTCCCATATCAAAGTGTTCGAAAAAAATTAATGCATATCACAGCAAAACGGTATTTGTTGTGCACTTTTTTCGGCGGAATGATCTTTAATGTGGTCTTACCCCAAATAGATGTTTTGCACGTTACAAATCTTCACGAAGGCTAGATTGATATCAAGCTACACACATAACTAGATTAACCCCAAATGGGAATGCATGTTACCGTTTTATCCCCGTCACGTAAGTTACAAGAACATATTACGTAAGTTATAGGTGTGAAAACTCATCCCCATTTGATGTTTTATCTTGTCTAAAGCAGCAGTACATTCAGTACTCACGAGACAAACATGTCCCATGTAAAAAAATTCGAAAAAAATTAATGCATATCACAGCAAAACGGTATTTGTAGTGCACTTTTTTCGGCGGAAGGATCCTTAACGTGGTCTTACCCCAAATAGATGTTTTGCATGTTACAAATCTTCACGAAGGCTAGATTGATATCAAGCTACACACATAACTAGATTAACCCCAAATGGGAATGCATGTTACCGTTTTATCCCCGTCACGTAAGTTACAAGAACATATTACGTAAGTTATAGGTGTGAAAACTCATCCCCATTTGAAGTTTTTTCTTGTCTAAAGCAGCAGTACCTTTAGTACTCACGAGACAAACATGTCATATAATCAAAGTGTTCGAAAAAAATTAATGCATTTCACAGCAAAACGGTATTTGTAATGCACTTTTTTCGGCGGAAGGATATTTAATGTGGTCTTACCCCAAATAGATGTTTTGCATGTTACAAATCTTCACGAAGGCTAGATTGCTATCAAGCTACACACATAACTAGATTAACCCCAAATGGGAATGCATGTTACCGTTTTATCCCCGTCACGTAAGTTACAAGAACATATTACGTAAGTTATAGGTGTGAAAACTCATCCCCATTTGAATTTTTTTCTTGTCTAAAGCAGCAGTACCTTCAGTACTCACGAGACAAACATGTCCCATATCCAAGTGTTCGAAAAAAATTAATGCATATCACAGCAAAACGGTATTTGTAGTGCACTTTTTTCGGTGGAAGGATCCTTAATGTGGTCTTACCCCAAATAGATGTGTTGCATGTTACAAATCTTCACGAAGGCTAGATTGATATCAAGCTACACACATAACTAGATTAATCAAAAATGGGAATGCATGTTACCGTTCTATCTCCGTCACGTAAGGTACAAGAACATATTACGTAAGTTATAGGTGTGAAAACTCATCCCCATTTGAAGTTTTTTCTTGTCTAAAGCAGCAGTACCTTCAGTACTCACGAGACAAACATGTCCCATATCAAAGTGTTCGAAAAAAATTAATGCATATCACAGCAAAACGGTATTTGTAGTGCACTTTTTTCGGCGGAAGGATCTTTAATGTGGTCTTACCCCAAATAGATGTTTTGCATGTTACAAATCTTCACGAAGGCTAGATTGATATCAAGCTACACACATAACTAGATTAATCACAAATGGGAATGCATGTTACCGTTCTATCTCCGTCACGTAAGTTACAAGAACATATTACGTAAGTTATAGGTGTGAAAACTAAAGCCCATTTGAAGTTTTTTCTTATCTAAAGCAGCAGTACATTCAGTACTCACGAGACAAACATGTTCCATGTCAAAGTGTTTGAAAAAAATTAATGCATATCACAGCAAACGGTATTTGTAGTGCACTTTTTTCGGCGGAAGGATCCTTAATGTGGTCTTATCCCAAATAGATGATTTGCATGTTACAAATCTTCACGAAGGCTAGATTGATATCAAGCTACACACATAACTAGATTAACCCCAAATGGGAATGCATGTTACCGTTTTATCCCCGTCACGTAAGTTACAAGAACATATTACGTAAGTTATAGGTGTGAAAACTCATCCCCATTTGAAGTTTTTTCTTGTCTAAAGCAGCAGTACCTTTAGTACTCACGAGACAAACATGTCATATAATCAAAGTGTTCGAAAAAAATTAATGCATTTCACAGCAAAACGGTATTTGTAATGCACTTTTTTCGGCGGAAGGATATTTAATGTGGTCTTACCCCAAATAGATGTTTTGCATGTTACAAATCTTCACGAAGGCTAGATTGCTATCAAGCTACACACATAACTAGATTAACCCCAAATGGGAATGCATGTTACCGTTTTATCCCCGTCACGTAAGTTACAAGAACATATTACGTAAGTTATAGGTGTGAAAACTCATCCCCATTTGAATTTTTTTCTTGTCTAAAGCAGCAGTACCTTCAGTACTCACGAGACAAACATGTCCCATATCCAAGTGTTCGAAAAAAATTAATGCATATCACAGCAAAACGGTATTTGTAGTGCACTTTTTTCGGTGGAAGGATCCTTAATGTGGTCTTACCCCAAATAGATGTGTTGCATGTTACAAATCTTCACGAAGGCTAGATTGATATCAAGCTACACACATAACTAGATTAATCAAAAATGGGAATGCATGTTACCGTTCTATCTCCGTCACGTAAGGTACAAGAACATATTACGTAAGTTATAGGTGTGAAAACTCATCCCCATTTGAAGTTTTTTCTTGTCTAAAGCAGCAGTACCTTCAGTACTCACGAGACAAACATGTCCCATATCAAAGTGTTCGAAAAAAATTAATGCATATCACAGCAAAACGGTATTTGTAGTGCACTTTTTTCGGCGGAAGGATCTTTAATGTGGTCTTACCCCAAATAGATGTTTTGCATGTTACAAATCTTCACGAAGGCTAGATTGATATCAAGCTACACACATAACTAGATTAATCACAAATGGGAATGCATGTTACCGTTCTATCTCCGTCACGTAAGTTACAAGAACATATTACGTAAGTTATAGGTGTGAAAACTAAACCCCATTTGAAGTTTTTTCTTATCTAAAGCAGCAGTACATTCAGTACTCACGAGACAAACATGTTCCATGTCAAAGTGTTCGAAAAAAATTAATGCATATCACAGCAAAACGGTATTTGTAGTGCACTTTTTTCGGCGGAAGGATCCTTAATGTGGTCTTATCCCAAATAGATGATTTGCATGTTACAAATCTTCACGAAGGCTAGATTGATATCAAGCTACACACATAACTAGATTAACCCCAAATGGGAATGCATGTTACCGTTTTATCCCCGTCACGTAAGTTACAAGAACATATTACGTAAGTTATAGGTGTGAAAACACATCCCCATTTGAAGTTTTTTCTTGTCTAAAGCAGCAGTACCTTCAGTACTCACGAGACAAACATGTCCCATATCAAAGTGTTCGAAAAAAATTAATGCATATCACAGCAAAACGGTATTTGTAGTGCACTTTTTTCGGCGGAATGATCTTTAATGTGGTCTTACCCCAAATAGATGTTTTGCACGTTACAAATCTTCACGAAGGCTAGATTGATATCAAGCTACACACATAACTAGATTAACCCCAAATGGGAATGCATGTTACCGTTTTATCCCCGTCACGTAAGTTACAAGAACATATTACGTAAGTTATAGGTGTGAAAACTCATCCCCATTTGATGTTTTATCTTGTCTAAAGCAGCAGTACATTCAGTACTCACGAGACAAACATGTCCCATGTCAAAGTGTTCGAAAAAAATTAATGCATATCACAGCAAAACGGTATTTGTAGTGCACTTTTTTCGGCGGAAGGATCCTTAATGTGGTCTTATCCCAAATAGATGATTTGCATGTTACAAATCTTCACGAAGGCTAGATTGATATCAAGCTACACACATAACTAGATTAACCCCAAATGGGAATGCATGTTACCGTTTTATCCCCGTCACGTAAGTTACAAGAACATATTACGTAAGTTATAGGTGTGAAAACTCATCCCCATTTGATGTTTTATCTTGTCTAAAGCAGCAGTACATTCAGTACTCACGAGACAAACATGTCCCATGTCAAAGTGTTCGAAAAAAATTAATGCATATCACAGCAAAACGGTATTTGTAGTGCACTTTTTTCGGCGGAAGGATCCTTAATGTGGTCTTATCCCAAATTGATGATTTGCATGTTACAAATCTTCACGAAGGCTAGATTGATATCAAGCTACACACATAACTAGATTAACCCCAAATGGGAATGCATGTTACCGTTTTATCCCCGTCACGTAAGTTACAAGAACATATTACGTAAGTTATAGGTGTGAAAACTCATCCCCATTTGAAGTTTTTTCTTGTCTAAAGCAGCAGTACCTTCAGTACTCACGAGACAAACATGTCCCATATCAAAGTGTTCGAAAAAAATTAATGCATATCACAGCAAAACGGTATTTGTAGTGCACTTTTTTCGGCGGAATGATCTTTAATGTGGTCTTACCCCAAATAGATGTTTTGCACGTTACAAATCTTCACGAAGGCTAGATTGATATCAAGCTACACACATAACTAGATTAACCCCAAATGGGAATGCATGTTACCGTTTTATCCCCGTCACGTAAGTTACAAGAACATATTACGTAAGTTATAGGTGTGAAAACTCATCCCCATTTGATGTTTTATCTTGTCTAAAGCAGCAGTACATTCAGTACTCACGAGACAAACATGTCCCATATCAAAATGTTCGAAAAAAATTAATGCATATCACAGCAAAACGGTATTTGTAGTTCATTTTTTTCGGCGGAAGGATCCTTAATGTGGTCTTATCCCAAATATATGTTTTGCATGTTACAAATCTTCACGAAGGGTAGATTGATATCAAGCTACACACATAACTAGATTAACCCCAAATGGGAATGCATGTTACCGTTTTATCCCCGTCACGTAAGTTACAAGAACATATTACGTAAGTTATAGGTGTGAAAACTCATCCCCATTTGAAGTTTTTTCTTGTCTAAAGCAGCAGTACCTTCAGTACTCACGAGACAAACATGTCCCATATCAAAGTGTTCGAACAAAATTAATGCATATCACAGCAAAACGGTATTTGTAGTGCACTTTTTTCGGCGGAATGATCTTTAATGTGGTCTTACCCCAAATAGATGTTTTGCACGTTACAAATCTTCACGAAGGCTAGATTGATATCAAGCTACACACATAACTAGATTAACCCCAAATGGGAATGCATGTTACCGTTTTATCCCCGTCACGTAAGTTACAAGAACATATTACGTAAGTTATAGGTGTGAAAACTCATCCCCATTTGAATTTTTTTCTTGTCTAAAGCAGCAGTACCTTCAGTACTCACGAGACAAACATGTCCCATGTCCAAGTGTTCGAAAAAAATTAATGCATATCACAGCAAAACGGTATTTGTAGTGCACTTTTTTCGGCGGAAGGATCCTTAATGTGGTCTTACCCCAAATATATGTTTTGCATGTTACAAATCTTCACGAAGGCTAGATTGATATCAAGCTACACACATAATTAGATTAACCACAAATGGGAATGCATGTTACCGTTCTATCTCCGTCACGTAAGTTACAAGAACATATTACGTAACTTATAGGTGTGAAAACTCATCACCATTTCAAGTTTTATCTTGTCTAAAGCAGCAGTACCTTCAGTACTCACGAGACAAACATGTCCCATGTCAAAATGTTCGAAAAAAATTAATGCATTTCACAGCAAAACGGTATTTGTAGTGCACTTTTTTCGGCGGAAGGATCCTTAATGTGGTCTTACCCCAAATAGATGTTTTGCACGTTACAAATCTTCACGAACGCTAGATTGATATCAAGCTACACACATAACTAGATTAACCCCAAATGGGAATGCATGTTACCGTTTTATCCCCGTCACGTAAGTTACAAGAACATATTACGTAAGTTATAGGTGTGAAAACTCATCCCCATTTGAAGTTTTTTCTTGTCTAAAGCAGCAGTACCTTCAGTACTCACGAGACAAACATGTCCCATATCAAAGTGTTCGAAAAAAATTAATGCATATCACAGCAAAACGGTATTTGTAATGCACTTTTTTCGGCGGAAGGATATTTAATGTGGTCTTACCCCAAATAGATGTTTTGCATGTTACAAATCTTCACGAAGGCTAGATTGATATCAAGCTACACACATAACTAGATTAACCCCAAATGGGAATGCATGTTACCGTTTTATCCCCGTCACGTAAGTTACAAGAACATATTACGTAAGTTATAGGTGTGAAAACTCATCCCCATTTGAAGTTTTTTCTTGTCTAAAGCAGCAGTACCTTCAGTACTCACGAGACAAACATGTCCCATATCAAAGTGTTCGAAAAAAATTAATGCATATCACAGCAAAACGGTATTTGTAATGCACTTTTTTCGGCGGAAGGATATTTAATGTGGTCTTACCCCAAATAGATGTTTTGCATGTTACAAATCTTCACGAAGGCTAGATTGATATCAAGCTACACACATAACTAGATTAACCCCAAATGGGAATGCATGTTACCGTTTTATCCCCGTCACGTAAGTTACAAGAACATATTACGTAAGTTATAGGTGTGAAAACTCATCCCCATTTGAAGTTTTTTCTTGTCTAAAGCAGCAGTACCTTCAGTACTCACGAGACAAACATGTCCCATATCAAAGTGTTCGAAAAAAATTAATGCATATCACAGCAAAACGGTATTTGTAATGCACTTTTTTCGGCGGAAGGATATTTAATGTGGTCTTACCCCAAATAGATGTTTTGCATGTTACAAATCTTCACGAAGGCTAGATTGATATCAAGCTACACACATAACTAGATTAACCCCAAATGGGAATGCATGTTACCGTTTTATCCCCGTCACGTAAGTTACAAGAACATATTACGTAAGTTATAGGTGTGAAAACTCATCCCCATTTGATGTTTTATCTTGTCTAAAGCAGCAGTACATTCAGTACTCACGAGACAAACATGTCCCATGTCAAAATGTTCGAAAATAATTAATGCATATCAAAGCAAAACGGTATTTGTAGTGCACTTTTTTCGGCGGAAGGATCCTTAATGTGGTCTTACCCCAAATAGATGTTTTGCATGTTACAAATCTTCACGAAGGGTAGATTGATATCAAGCTACACACATAACTAGATTAACCCCAAATGGGAATGCATGTTACCGTTTTATCCCCGTCACGTAAGTTACAAGAACATATTACGTAAGTTATAGGTGTGAAAACTCATCCCCATTTGAAGTTTTTTCTTGTCTAAAGCAGCAGTACCTTCAGTACTCACGAGACAAACATGTCCCATATCAAAGTGTTCGAAAAAAATTAATGCATATCACAGCAAAACGGTATTTGTAGTGCACTTTTTTCGGCGGAATGATCTTTAATGTGGTCTTACCCCAAATAGATGTTTTGCACGTTACAAATCTTCACGAAGGCTAGATTGATATCAAGCTACACACATAACTAGATTAACCCCAAATGGGAATGCATGTTACCGTTTTATCCCCGTCACGTAAGTTACAAGAACATATTACGTAAGTTATAGGTGTGAAAACTCATCCCCATTTGATGTTTTATCTTGTCTAAAGCAGCAGTACATTCAGTACTCACGAGACAAACATGTCCCATATCAAAATGTTCGAAAAAAATTAATGCATATCACAGCAAAACGGTATTTGTAGTTCATTTTTTTCGGCGGAAGGATCCTTAATGTGGTCTTATCCCAAATATATGTTTTGCATGTTACAAATCTTCACGAAGGGTAGATTGATATCAAGCTACACACATAACTAGATTAACCCCAAATGGGAATGCATGTTACCGTTTTATCCCCGTCACGTAAGTTACAAGAACATATTACGTAAGTTATAGGTGTGAAAACTCATCCCCATTTGAAGTTTTTTCTTGTCTAAAGCAGCAGTACCTTCAGTACTCACGAGACAAACATGTCCCATATCAAAGTGTTCGAAAAAAATTAATGCATATCACAGCAAAACGGTATTTGTAGTGCACTTTTTTCGGCGGAATGATCTTTAATGTGGTCTTACCCCAAATAGATGTTTTGCACGTTACAAATCTTCACGAAGGCTAGATTGATATCAAGCTACACACATAACTAGATTAATCACAAATGGGAATGCATGTTACCGTTCTATCTCCGTCACGTAAGTTACAAGAACATATTACGTAAGTTATAGGTGTGAAAACTAAAGCCCATTTGAAGTTTTTTCTTATCTAAAGCAGCAGTACATTCAGTACTCACGAGACAAACATGTTCCATGTCAAAGTGTTTGAAAAAAATTAATGCATATCACAGCAAACGGTATTTGTAGTGCACTTTTTTCGGCGGAAGGATCCTTAATGTGGTCTTATCCCAAATAGATGATTTGCATGTTACAAATCTTCACGAAGGCTAGATTGATATCAAGCTACACACATAACTAGATTAACCCCAAATGGGAATGCATGTTACCGTTTTATCCCCGTCACGTAAGTTACAAGAACATATTACGTAAGTTATAGGTGTGAAAACTCATCCCCATTTGAAGTTTTTTCTTGTCTAAAGCAGCAGTACCTTTAGTACTCACGAGACAAACATGTCATATAATCAAAGTGTTCGAAAAAAATTAATGCATTTCACAGCAAAACGGTATTTGTAATGCACTTTTTTCGGCGGAAGGATATTTAATGTGGTCTTACCCCAAATAGATGTTTTGCATGTTACAAATCTTCACGAAGGCTAGATTGCTATCAAGCTACACACATAACTAGATTAACCCCAAATGGGAATGCATGTTACCGTTTTATCCCCGTCACGTAAGTTACAAGAACATATTACGTAAGTTATAGGTGTGAAAACTCATCCCCATTTGAATTTTTTTCTTGTCTAAAGCAGCAGTACCTTCAGTACTCACGAGACAAACATGTCCCATATCCAAGTGTTCGAAAAAAATTAATGCATATCACAGCAAAACGGTATTTGTAGTGCACTTTTTTCGGTGGAAGGATCCTTAATGTGGTCTTACCCCAAATAGATGTGTTGCATGTTACAAATCTTCACGAAGGCTAGATTGATATCAAGCTACACACATAACTAGATTAATCAAAAATGGGAATGCATGTTACCGTTCTATCTCCGTCACGTAAGGTACAAGAACATATTACGTAAGTTATAGGTGTGAAAACTCATCCCCATTTGAAGTTTTTTCTTGTCTAAAGCAGCAGTACCTTCAGTACTCACGAGACAAACATGTCCCATATCAAAGTGTTCGAAAAAAATTAATGCATATCACAGCAAAACGGTATTTGTAGTGCACTTTTTTCGGCGGAAGGATCTTTAATGTGGTCTTACCCCAAATAGATGTTTTGCATGTTACAAATCTTCACGAAGGCTAGATTGATATCAAGCTACACACATAACTAGATTAATCACAAATGGGAATGCATGTTACCGTTCTATCTCCGTCACGTAAGTTACAAGAACATATTACGTAAGTTATAGGTGTGAAAACTAAACCCCATTTGAAGTTTTTTCTTATCTAAAGCAGCAGTACATTCAGTACTCACGAGACAAACATGTTCCATGTCAAAGTGTTCGAAAAAAATTAATGCATATCACAGCAAAACGGTATTTGTAGTGCACTTTTTTCGGCGGAAGGATCCTTAATGTGGTCTTATCCCAAATAGATGATTTGCATGTTACAAATCTTCACGAAGGCTAGATTGATATCAAGCTACACACATAACTAGATTAACCCCAAATGGGAATGCATGTTACCGTTTTATCCCCGTCACGTAAGTTACAAGAACATATTACGTAAGTTATAGGTGTGAAAACACATCCCCATTTGAAGTTTTTTCTTGTCTAAAGCAGCAGTACCTTCAGTACTCACGAGACAAACATGTCCCATATCAAAGTGTTCGAAAAAAATTAATGCATATCACAGCAAAACGGTATTTGTAGTGCACTTTTTTCGGCGGAATGATCTTTAATGTGGTCTTACCCCAAATAGATGTTTTGCACGTTACAAATCTTCACGAAGGCTAGATTGATATCAAGCTACACACATAACTAGATTAACCCCAAATGGGAATGCATGTTACCGTTTTATCCCCGTCACGTAAGTTACAAGAACATATTACGTAAGTTATAGGTGTGAAAACTCATCCCCATTTGATGTTTTATCTTGTCTAAAGCAGCAGTACATTCAGTACTCACGAGACAAACATGTCCCATGTCAAAGTGTTCGAAAAAAATTAATGCATATCACAGCAAAACGGTATTTGTAGTGCACTTTTTTCGGCGGAAGGATCCTTAATGTGGTCTTATCCCAAATAGATGATTTGCATGTTACAAATCTTCACGAAGGCTAGATTGATATCAAGCTACACACATAACTAGATTAACCCCAAATGGGAATGCATGTTACCGTTTTATCCCCGTCACGTAAGTTACAAGAACATATTACGTAAGTTATAGGTGTGAAAACTCATCCCCATTTGATGTTTTATCTTGTCTAAAGCAGCAGTACATTCAGTACTCACGAGACAAACATGTCCCATGTCAAAGTGTTCGAAAAAAATTAATGCATATCACAGCAAAACGGTATTTGTAGTGCACTTTTTTCGGCGGAAGGATCCTTAATGTGGTCTTATCCCAAATTGATGATTTGCATGTTACAAATCTTCACGAAGGCTAGATTGATATCAAGCTACACACATAACTAGATTAACCCCAAATGGGAATGCATGTTACCGTTTTATCCCCGTCACGTAAGTTACAAGAACATATTACGTAAGTTATAGGTGTGAAAACTCATCCCCATTTGAAGTTTTTTCTTGTCTAAAGCAGCAGTACCTTCAGTACTCACGAGACAAACATGTCCCATATCAAAGTGTTCGAAAAAAATTAATGCATATCACAGCAAAACGGTATTTGTAGTGCACTTTTTTCGGCGGAATGATCTTTAATGTGGTCTTACCCCAAATAGATGTTTTGCACGTTACAAATCTTCACGAAGGCTAGATTGATATCAAGCTACACACATAACTAGATTAACCCCAAATGGGAATGCATGTTACCGTTTTATCCCCGTCACGTAAGTTACAAGAACATATTACGTAAGTTATAGGTGTGAAAACTCATCCCCATTTGATGTTTTATCTTGTCTAAAGCAGCAGTACATTCAGTACTCACGAGACAAACATGTCCCATATCAAAATGTTCGAAAAAAATTAATGCATATCACAGCAAAACGGTATTTGTAGTTCATTTTTTTCGGCGGAAGGATCCTTAATGTGGTCTTATCCCAAATATATGTTTTGCATGTTACAAATCTTCACGAAGGGTAGATTGATATCAAGCTACACACATAACTAGATTAACCCCAAATGGGAATGCATGTTACCGTTTTATCCCCGTCACGTAAGTTACAAGAACATATTACGTAAGTTATAGGTGTGAAAACTCATCCCCATTTGAAGTTTTTTCTTGTCTAAAGCAGCAGTACCTTCAGTACTCACGAGACAAACATGTCCCATATCAAAGTGTTCGAACAAAATTAATGCATATCACAGCAAAACGGTATTTGTAGTGCACTTTTTTCGGCGGAATGATCTTTAATGTGGTCTTACCCCAAATAGATGTTTTGCACGTTACAAATCTTCACGAAGGCTAGATTGATATCAAGCTACACACATAACTAGATTAACCCCAAATGGGAATGCATGTTACCGTTTTATCCCCGTCACGTAAGTTACAAGAACATATTACGTAAGTTATAGGTGTGAAAACTCATCCCCATTTGAATTTTTTTCTTGTCTAAAGCAGCAGTACCTTCAGTACTCACGAGACAAACATGTCCCATGTCCAAGTGTTCGAAAAAAATTAATGCATATCACAGCAAAACGGTATTTGTAGTGCACTTTTTTCGGCGGAAGGATCCTTAATGTGGTCTTACCCCAAATATATGTTTTGCATGTTACAAATCTTCACGAAGGCTAGATTGATATCAAGCTACACACATAATTAGATTAACCACAAATGGGAATGCATGTTACCGTTCTATCTCCGTCACGTAAGTTACAAGAACATATTACGTAACTTATAGGTGTGAAAACTCATCACCATTTCAAGTTTTATCTTGTCTAAAGCAGCAGTACCTTCAGTACTCACGAGACAAACATGTCCCATGTCAAAATGTTCGAAAAAAATTAATGCATTTCACAGCAAAACGGTATTTGTAGTGCACTTTTTTCGGCGGAAGGATCCTTAATGTGGTCTTACCCCAAATAGATGTTTTGCACGTTACAAATCTTCACGAACGCTAGATTGATATCAAGCTACACACATAACTAGATTAACCCCAAATGGGAATGCATGTTACCGTTTTATCCCCGTCACGTAAGTTACAAGAACATATTACGTAAGTTATAGGTGTGAAAACTCATCCCCATTTGAAGTTTTTTCTTGTCTAAAGCAGCAGTACCTTCAGTACTCACGAGACAAACATGTCCCATATCAAAGTGTTCGAAAAAAATTAATGCATATCACAGCAAAACGGTATTTGTAATGCACTTTTTTCGGCGGAAGGATATTTAATGTGGTCTTACCCCAAATAGATGTTTTGCATGTTACAAATCTTCACGAAGGCTAGATTGATATCAAGCTACACACATAACTAGATTAACCCCAAATGGGAATGCATGTTACCGTTTTATCCCCGTCACGTAAGTTACAAGAACATATTACGTAAGTTATAGGTGTGAAAACTCATCCCCATTTGAAGTTTTTTCTTGTCTAAAGCAGCAGTACCTTCAGTACTCACGAGACAAACATGTCCCATATCAAAGTGTTCGAAAAAAATTAATGCATATCACAGCAAAACGGTATTTGTAATGCACTTTTTTCGGCGGAAGGATATTTAATGTGGTCTTACCCCAAATAGATGTTTTGCATGTTACAAATCTTCACGAAGGCTAGATTGATATCAAGCTACACACATAACTAGATTAACCCCAAATGGGAATGCATGTTACCGTTTTATCCCCGTCACGTAAGTTACAAGAACATATTACGTAAGTTATAGGTGTGAAAACTCATCCCCATTTGAAGTTTTTTCTTGTCTAAAGCAGCAGTACCTTCAGTACTCACGAGACAAACATGTCCCATATCAAAGTGTTCGAAAAAAATTAATGCATATCACAGCAAAACGGTATTTGTAATGCACTTTTTTCGGCGGAAGGATATTTAATGTGGTCTTACCCCAAATAGATGTTTTGCATGTTACAAATCTTCACGAAGGCTAGATTGATATCAAGCTACACACATAACTAGATTAACCCCAAATGGGAATGCATGTTACCGTTTTATCCCCGTCACGTAAGTTACAAGAACATATTACGTAAGTTATAGGTGTGAAAACTCATCCCCATTTGATGTTTTATCTTGTCTAAAGCAGCAGTACATTCAGTACTCACGAGACAAACATGTCCCATGTCAAAATGTTCGAAAATAATTAATGCATATCAAAGCAAAACGGTATTTGTAGTGCACTTTTTTCGGCGGAAGGATCCTTAATGTGGTCTTACCCCAAATAGATGTTTTGCATGTTACAAATCTTCACGAAGGGTAGATTGATATCAAGCTACACACATAACTAGATTAACCCCAAATGGGAATGCATGTTACCGTTTTATCCCCGTCACGTAAGTTACAAGAACATATTACGTAAGTTATAGGTGTGAAAACTCATCCCCATTTGAAGTTTTTTCTTGTCTAAAGCAGCAGTACCTTCAGTACTCACGAGACAAACATGTCCCATATCAAAGTGTTCGAAAAAAATTAATGCATATCACAGCAAAACGGTATTTGTAGTGCACTTTTTTCGGCGGAATGATCTTTAATGTGGTCTTACCCCAAATAGATGTTTTGCACGTTACAAATCTTCACGAAGGCTAGATTGATATCAAGCTACACACATAACTAGATTAACCCCAAATGGGAATGCATGTTACCGTTTTATCCCCGTCACGTAAGTTACAAGAACATATTACGTAAGTTATAGGTGTGAAAACTCATCCCCATTTGATGTTTTATCTTGTCTAAAGCAGCAGTACATTCAGTACTCACGAGACAAACATGTCCCATATCAAAATGTTCGAAAAAAATTAATGCATATCACAGCAAAACGGTATTTGTAGTTCATTTTTTTCGGCGGAAGGATCCTTAATGTGGTCTTATCCCAAATATATGTTTTGCATGTTACAAATCTTCACGAAGGGTAGATTGATATCAAGCTACACACATAACTAGATTAACCCCAAATGGGAATGCATGTTACCGTTTTATCCCCGTCACGTAAGTTACAAGAACATATTACGTAAGTTATAGGTGTGAAAACTCATCCCCATTTGAAGTTTTTTCTTGTCTAAAGCAGCAGTACCTTCAGTACTCACGAGACAAACATGTCCCATATCAAAGTGTTCGAAAAAAATTAATGCATATCACAGCAAAACGGTATTTGTAGTGCACTTTTTTCGGCGGAATGATCTTTAATGTGGTCTTACCCCAAATAGATGTTTTGCACGTTACAAATCTTCACGAAGGCTAGATTGATATCAAGCTACACACATAACTAGATTAACCCCAAATGGGAATGCATGTTACCGTTTTATCCCCGTCACGTAAGTTACAAGAACATATTACGTAAGTTATAGGTGTGAAAACTCATCCCCATTTGATGTTTTATCTTGTCTAAAGCAGCAGTACATTCAGTACTCACGAGACAAACATGTCCCATATCAAAATGTTCGAAAAAAATTAATGCATATCACAGCAAAACGGTATTTGTAGTTCATTTTTTTCGGCGGAAGGATCCTTAATGTGGTCTTATCCCAAATATATGTTTTGCATGTTACAAATCTTCACGAAGGGTAGATTGATATCAAGCTACACACATAACTAGATTAACCCCAAATGGGAATGCATGTTACCGTTTTATCCCCGTCACGTAAGTTACAAGAACATATTACGTAAGTTATAGGTGTGAAAACTCATCCCCATTTGAAGTTTTTTCTTGTCTAAAGCAGCAGTACCTTCAGTACTCACGAGACAAACATGTCCCATATCAAAGTGTTCGAACAAAATTAATGCATATCACAGCAAAACGGTATTTGTAGTGCACTTTTTTCGGCGGAATGATCTTTAATGTGGTCTTACCCCAAATAGATGTTTTGCACGTTACAAATCTTCACGAAGGCTAGATTGATATCAAGCTACACACATAACTAGATTAACCCCAAATGGGAATGCATGTTACCGTTTTATCCCCGTCACGTAAGTTACAAGAACATATTACGTAAGTTATAGGTGTGAAAACTCATCCCCATTTGAATTTTTTTCTTGTCTAAAGCAGCAGTACCTTCAGTACTCACGAGACAAACATGTCCCATGTCCAAGTGTTCGAAAAAAATTAATGCATATCACAGCAAAACGGTATTTGTAGTGCACTTTTTTCGGCGGAAGGATCCTTAATGTGGTCTTACCCCAAATATATGTTTTGCATGTTACAAATCTTCACGAAGGCTAGATTGATATCAAGCTACACACATAATTAGATTAACCACAAATGGGAATGCATGTTACCGTTCTATCTCCGTCACGTAAGTTACAAGAACATATTACGTAACTTATAGGTGTGAAAACTCATCACCATTTCAAGTTTTATCTTGTCTAAAGCAGCAGTACCTTCAGTACTCACGAGACAAACATGTCCCATGTCAAAATGTTCGAAAAAAATTAATGCATTTCACAGCAAAACGGTATTTGTAGTGCACTTTTTTCGGCGGAAGGATCCTTAATGTGGTCTTACCCCAAATAGATGTTTTGCACGTTACAAATCTTCACGAAGGCTAGATTGATATCAAGCTACACACATAACTAGATTAACCCCAAATGGGAATGCATGTTACCGTTTTATCCCCGTCACGTAAGTTACAAGAACATATTACGTAAGTTATAGGTGTGAAAACTCATCCCCATTTGAAGTTTTTTCTTGTCTAAAGCAGCAGTACCTTCAGTACTCACGAGACAAACATGTCCCATATCAAAGTGTTCGAAAAAAATTAATGCATATCACAGCAAAACGGTATTTGTAATGCACTTTTTTCGGCGGAAGGATATTTAATGTGGTCTTACCCCAAATAGATGTTTTGCATGTTACAAATCTTCACGAAGGCTAGATTGATATCAAGCTACACACATAACTAGATTAACCCCAAATGGGAATGCATGTTACCGTTTTATCCCCGTCACGTAAGTTACAAGAACATATTACGTAAGTTATAGGTGTGAAAACTCATCCCCATTTGAAGTTTTTTCTTGTCTAAAGCAGCAGTACCTTCAGTACTCACGAGACAAACATGTCCCATATCAAAGTGTTCGAAAAAAATTAATGCATATCACAGCAAAACGGTATTTGTAATGCACTTTTTTCGGCGGAAGGATATTTAATGTGGTCTTACCCCAAATAGATGTTTTGCATGTTACAAATCTTCACGAAGGCTAGATTGATATCAAGCTACACACATAACTAGATTAACCCCAAATGGGAATGCATGTTACCGTTTTATCCCCGTCACGTAAGTTACAAGAACATATTACGTAAGTTATAGGTGTGAAAACTCATCCCCATTTGAAGTTTTTTCTTGTCTAAAGCAGCAGTACCTTCAGTACTCACGAGACAAACATGTCCCATATCAAAGTGTTCGAAAAAAATTAATGCATATCACAGCAAAACGGTATTTGTAATGCACTTTTTTCGGCGGAAGGATATTTAATGTGGTCTTACCCCAAATAGATGTTTTGCATGTTACAAATCTTCACGAAGGCTAGATTGATATCAAGCTACACACATAACTAGATTAACCCCAAATGGGAATGCATGTTACCGTTTTATCCCCGTCACGTAAGTTACAAGAACATATTACGTAAGTTATAGGTGTGAAAACTCATCCCCATTTGATGTTTTATCTTGTCTAAAGCAGCAGTACATTCAGTACTCACGAGACAAACATGTCCCATGTCAAAATGTTCGAAAAAAATTAATGCATATCAAAGCAAAACGGTATTTGTAGTGCACTTTTTTCGGCGGAAGGATCCTTAATGTGGTCTTACCCCAAATAGATGTTTTGCATGTTACAAATCTTCACGAAGGGTAGATTGATATCAAGCTACACACATAACTAGATTAACCCCAAATGGGAATGCATGTTACCGTTTTATCCCCGTCACGTAAGTTACAAGAACATATTACGTAAGTTATAGGTGTGAAAACTCATCCCCATTTGAAGTTTTTTCTTGTCTAAAGCAGCAGTACCTTCAGTACTCACGAGACAAACATGTCCCATATCAAAGTGTTCGAAAAAAATTAATGCATATCACAGCAAAACGGTATTTGTAGTGCACTTTTTTCGGCGGAATGATCTTTAATGTGGTCTTACCCCAAATAGATGTTTTGCACGTTACAAATCTTCACGAAGGCTAGATTGATATCAAGCTACACACATAACTAGATTAACCCCAAATGGGAATGCATGTTACCGTTTTATCCCCGTCACGTAAGTTACAAGAACATATTACGTAAGTTATAGGTGTGAAAACTCATCCCCATTTGATGTTTTATCTTGTCTAAAGCAGCAGTACATTCAGTACTCACGAGACAAACATGTCCCATATCAAAATGTTCGAAAAAAATTAATGCATATCACAGCAAAACGGTATTTGTAGTGCACTTTTTTCGGCGGAAGGATCCTTAATGTGGTCTTACCCCAAATATATGTTTTGCATGTTACAAATCTTCACGAAGGCTAGATTGATATCAAGCTACACACATAATTAGATTAACCACAAATGGGAATGCATGTTACCGTTCTATCTCCGTCACGTAAGTTACAAGAACATATTACGTAACTTATAGGTGTGAAAACTCATCACCATTTCAAGTTTTATCTTGTCTAAAGCAGCAGTACCTTCAGTACTCACGAGACAAACATGTCCCATGTCAAAATGTTCGAAAAAAATTAATGCATTTCACAGCAAAACGGTATTTGTAGTGCACTTTTTTCGGCGGAAGGATCCTTAATGTGGTCTTACCCCAAATAGATGTTTTTCACGTTACAAATCTTCACGAAGGCTAGATTGATATCAAGCTACACACATAACTAGATTAACCCCAAATGGGAATGCATGTTACCGTTTTATCCCCGTCACGTAAGTTACAAGAACATATTACGTAAGTTATAGGTGTGAAAACTCATCCCCATTTGAAGTTTTTTCTTGTCTAAAGCAGCAGTACCTTCAGTACTCACGAGACAAACATGTCCCATATCAAAGTGTTCGAAAAAAATTAATGCATATCACAGCAAAACGGTATTTGTAATGCACTTTTTTCGGCGGAAGGATATTTAATGTGGTCTTACCCCAAATAGATGTTTTGCATGTTACAAATCTTCACGAAGGCTAGATTGATATCAAGCTACACACATAACTAGATTAACCCCAAATGGGAATGCATGTTACCGTTTTATCCCCGTCACGTAAGTTACAAGAACATATTACGTAAGTTATAGGTGTGAAAACTCATCCCCATTTGAAGTTTTTTCTTGTCTAAAGCAGCAGTACCTTCAGTACTCACGAGACAAACATGTCCCATATCAAAGTGTTCGAAAAAAATTAATGCATATCACAGCAAAACGGTATTTGTAATGCACTTTTTTCGGCGGAAGGATATTTAATGTGGTCTTACCCCAAATAGATGTTTTGCATGTTACAAATCTTCACGAAGGCTAGATTGATATCAAGCTACACACATAACTAGATTAACCCCAAATGGGAATGCATGTTACCGTTTTATCCCCGTCACGTAAGTTACAAGAACATATTACGTAAGTTATAGGTGTGAAAACTCATCCCCATTTGAAGTTTTTTCTTGTCTAAAGCAGCAGTACCTTCAGTACTCACGAGACAAACATGTCCCATATCAAAGTGTTCGAAAAAAATTAATGCATATCACAGCAAAACGGTATTTGTAATGCACTTTTTTCGGCGGAAGGATATTTAATGTGGTCTTACCCCAAATAGATGTTTTGCATGTTACAAATCTTCACGAAGGCTAGATTGATATCAAGCTACACACATAACTAGATTAACCCCAAATGGGAATGCATGTTACCGTTTTATCCCCGTCACGTAAGTTACAAGAACATATTACGTAAGTTATAGGTGTGAAAACTCATCCCCATTTGATGTTTTATCTTGTCTAAAGCAGCAGTACATTCAGTACTCACGAGACAAACATGTCCCATGTCAAAATGTTCGAAAAAAATTAATGCATATCAAAGCAAAACGGTATTTGTAGTGCACTTTTTTCGGCGGAAGGATCCTTAATGTGGTCTTACCCCAAATAGATGTTTTGCATGTTACAAATCTTCACGAAGGGTAGATTGATATCAAGCTACACACATAACTAGATTAACCCCAAATGGGAATGCATGTTACCGTTTTATCCCCGTCACGTAAGTTACAAGAACATATTACGTAAGTTATAGGTGTGAAAACTCATCCCCATTTGAAGTTTTTTCTTGTCTAAAGCAGCAGTACCTTCAGTACTCACGAGACAAACATGTCCCATATCAAAGTGTTCGAAAAAAATTAATGCATATCACAGCAAAACGGTATTTGTAGTGCACTTTTTTCGGCGGAATGATCTTTAATGTGGTCTTACCCCAAATAGATGTTTTGCACGTTACAAATCTTCACGAAGGCTAGATTGATATCAAGCTACACACATAACTAGATTAACCCCAAATGGGAATGCATGTTACCGTTTTATCCCCGTCACGTAAGTTACAAGAACATATTACGTAAGTTATAGGTGTGAAAACTCATCCCCATTTGATGTTTTATCTTGTCTAAAGCAGCAGTACATTCAGTACTCACGAGACAAACATGTCCCATATCAAAATGTTCGAAAAAAATTAATGCATATCACAGCAAAACGGTATTTGTAGTGCACTTTTTTCGGCGGAAGGATCCTTAATGTGGTCTTACCCCAAATATATGTTTTGCATGTTACAAATCTTCACGAAGGCTAGATTGATATCAAGCTACACACATAATTAGATTAACCACAAATGGGAATGCATGTTACCGTTCTATCTCCGTCACGTAAGTTACAAGAACATATTACGTAACTTATAGGTGTGAAAACTCATCACCATTTCAAGTTTTATCTTGTCTAAAGCAGCAGTACCTTCAGTACTCACGAGACAAACATGTCCCATATCAAAGTGTTCGAAAAAAATTAATGCATATCACAGCAAAACGGTATTTGTAATGCACTTTTTTCGGCGGAAGGATATTTAATGTGGTCTTACCCCAAATAGATGTTTTGCATGTTACAAATCTTCACGAAGGCTAGATTGATATCAAGCTACACACATAACTAGATTAACCCCAAATGGGAATGCATGTTACCGTTTTATCCCCGTCACGTAAGTTACAAGAACATATTACGTAAGTTATAGGTGTGAAAACTCATCCCCATTTGATGTTTTATCTTGTCTAAAGCAGCAGTACATTCAGTACTCACGAGACAAACATGTCCCATGTCAAAATGTTCGAAAAAAATTAATGCATATCAAAGCAAAACGGTATTTGTAGTGCACTTTTTTCGGCGGAAGGATCCTTAATGTGGTCTTACCCCAAATAGATGTTTTGCATGTTACAAATCTTCACGAAGGGTAGATTGATATCAAGCTACACACATAACTAGATTAACCCCAAATGGGAATGCATGTTACCGTTTTATCCCCGTCACGTAAGTTACAAGAACATATTACGTAAGTTATAGGTGTGAAAACTCATCCCCATTTGAAGTTTTTTCTTGTCTAAAGCAGCAGTACCTTCAGTACTCACGAGACAAACATGTCCCATATCAAAGTGTTCGAAAAAAATTAATGCATATCACAGCAAAACGGTATTTGTAGTGCACTTTTTTCGGCGGAATGATCTTTAATGTGGTCTTACCCCAAATAGATGTTTTGCACGTTACAAATCTTCACGAAGGCTAGATTGATATCAAGCTACACACATAACTAGATTAACCCCAAATGGGAATGCATGTTACCGTTTTATCCCCGTCACGTAAGTTACAAGAACATATTACGTAAGTTATAGGTGTGAAAACTCATCCCCATTTGATGTTTTATCTTGTCTAAAGCAGCAGTACATTCAGTACTCACGAGACAAACATGTCCCATATCAAAATGTTCGAAAAAAATTAATGCATATCACAGCAAAACGGTATTTGTAGTGCACTTTTTTCGGCGGAAGGATCCTTAATGTGGTCTTACCCCAAATATATGTTTTGCATGTTACAAATCTTCACGAAGGCTAGATTGATATCAAGCTACACACATAATTAGATTAACCACAAATGGGAATGCATGTTACCGTTCTATCTCCGTCACGTAAGTTACAAGAACATATTACGTAACTTATAGGTGTGAAAACTCATCACCATTTCAAGTTTTATCTTGTCTAAAGCAGCAGTACCTTCAGTACTCACGAGACAAACATGTCCCATGTCAAAATGTTCGAAAAAAATTAATGCATTTCACAGCAAAACGGTATTTGTAGTGCACTTTTTTCGGCGGAAGGATCCTTAATGTGGTCTTACCCCAAATAGATGTTTTTCACGTTACAAATCTTCACGAAGGCTAGATTGATATCAAGCTACACACATAACTAGATTAACCCCAAATGGGAATGCATGTTACCGTTTTATCCCCGTCACGTAAGTTACAAGAACATATTACGTAAGTTATAGGTGTGAAAACTCATCCCCATTTGAAGTTTTTTCTTGTCTAAAGCAGCAGTACCTTCAGTACTCACGAGACAAACATGTCCCATATCAAAGTGTTCGAAAAAAATTAATGCATATCACAGCAAAACGGTATTTGTAATGCACTTTTTTCGGCGGAAGGATATTTAATGTGGTCTTACCCCAAATAGATGTTTTGCATGTTACAAATCTTCACGAAGGCTAGATTGATATCAAGCTACACACATAACTAGATTAACCCCAAATGGGAATGCATGTTACCGTTTTATCCCCGTCACGTAAGTTACAAGAACATATTACGTAAGTTATAGGTGTGAAAACTCATCCCCATTTGAAGTTTTTTCTTGTCTAAAGCAGCAGTACCTTCAGTACTCACGAGACAAACATGTCCCATATCAAAGTGTTCGAAAAAAATTAATGCATATCACAGCAAAACGGTATTTGTAATGCACTTTTTTCGGCGGAAGGATATTTAATGTGGTCTTACCCCAAATAGATGTTTTGCATGTTACAAATCTTCACGAAGGCTAGATTGATATCAAGCTACACACATAACTAGATTAACCCCAAATGGGAATGCATGTTACCGTTTTATCCCCGTCACGTAAGTTACAAGAACATATTACGTAAGTTATAGGTGTGAAAACTCATCCCCATTTGAAGTTTTTTCTTGTCTAAAGCAGCAGTACCTTCAGTACTCACGAGACAAACATGTCCCATATCAAAGTGTTCGAAAAAAATTAATGCATATCACAGCAAAACGGTATTTGTAATGCACTTTTTTCGGCGGAAGGATATTTAATGTGGTCTTACCCCAAATAGATGTTTTGCATGTTACAAATCTTCACGAAGGCTAGATTGATATCAAGCTACACACATAACTAGATTAACCCCAAATGGGAATGCATGTTACCGTTTTATCCCCGTCACGTAAGTTACAAGAACATATTACGTAAGTTATAGGTGTGAAAACTCATCCCCATTTGATGTTTTATCTTGTCTAAAGCAGCAGTACATTCAGTACTCACGAGACAAACATGTCCCATGTCAAAATGTTCGAAAAAAATTAATGCATATCAAAGCAAAACGGTATTTGTAGTGCACTTTTTTCGGCGGAAGGATCCTTAATGTGGTCTTACCCCAAATAGATGTTTTGCATGTTACAAATCTTCACGAAGGGTAGATTGATATCAAGCTACACACATAACTAGATTAACCCCAAATGGGAATGCATGTTACCGTTTTATCCCCGTCACGTAAGTTACAAGAACATATTACGTAAGTTATAGGTGTGAAAACTCATCCCCATTTGAAGTTTTTTCTTGTCTAAAGCAGCAGTACCTTCAGTACTCACGAGACAAACATGTCCCATATCAAAGTGTTCGAAAAAAATTAATGCATATCACAGCAAAACGGTATTTGTAGTGCACTTTTTTCGGCGGAATGATCTTTAATGTGGTCTTACCCCAAATAGATGTTTTGCACGTTACAAATCTTCACGAAGGCTAGATTGATATCAAGCTACACACATAACTAGATTAACCCCAAATGGGAATGCATGTTACCGTTTTATCCCCGTCACGTAAGTTACAAGAACATATTACGTAAGTTATAGGTGTGAAAACTCATCCCCATTTGATGTTTTATCTTGTCTAAAGCAGCAGTACATTCAGTACTCACGAGACAAACATGTCCCATATCAAAATGTTCGAAAAAAATTAATGCATATCACAGCAAAACGGTATTTGTAGTTCATTTTTTTCGGCGGAAGGATCCTTAATGTGGTCTTATCCCAAATATATGTTTTGCATGTTACAAATCTTCACGAAGGGTAGATTGATATCAAGCTACACACATAACTAGATTAACCCCAAATGGGAATGCATGTTACCGTTTTATCCCCGTCACGTAAGTTACAAGAACATATTACGTAAGTTATAGGTGTGAAAACTCATCCCCATTTGAAGTTTTTTCTTGTCTAAAGCAGCAGTACCTTCAGTACTCACGAGACAAACATGTCCCATATCAAAGTGTTCGAAAAAAATTAATGCATATCACAGCAAAACGGTATTTGTAATGCACTTTTTTCGGCGGAAGGATATTTAATGTGGTCTTACCCCAAATAGATGTTTTGCATGTTACAAATCTTCACGAAGGCTAGATTGATATCAAGCTACACACATAACTAGATTAACCCCAAATGGGAATGCATGTTACCGTTTTATCCCCGTCACGTAAGTTACAAGAACATATTACGTAACTTGTAGGTGTGAAAACTCATCACCATTTCAAGTTTTATCTTGTCTAAAGCAGCAGTACCTTCAGTACTCACGAGACAAACATGTCCCATGTCCAAGTGTTCGAAACAAATTAATGCATATCACAACAAAACGGTATTTGTAGTGCACTTTTTTCGGCGGAAGGATCCTTAATGTGGTCTTATCCCAAATAGATGATTTGCATGTTACAAATCTTCACGAAGGCTAGATTGATATCAAGCTACACACATAACTAGATTAACCCCAAATGGGAATGCATGTTACCGTTTTATCCCCGTCACGTAAGTTACAAGAACATATTACGTAAGTTATAGGTGTGAAAACTCATCCCCATTTGAAGTTTTTTCTTGTCTAAAGCAGCAGTACCTTCAGTACTCACGAGACAAACATGTCCCATATCAAAGTGTTCGAAAAAAATTAATGCATATCACAGCAAAACGGTATTTGTAATGCACTTTTTTCGGCGGAAGGATATTTAATGTGGTCTTACCCCAAATAGATGTTTTGCATGTTACAAATCTTCACGAAGGCTAGATTGATATCAAGCTACACACATAACTAGATTAACCCCAAATGGGAATGCATGTTACCGTTTTATCCCCGTCACGTAAGTTACAAGAACATATTACGTAAGTTATAGGTGTGAAAACTCATCCCCATTTGAAGTTTTTTCTTGTCTAAAGCAGCAGTACCTTCAGTACTCACGAGACAAACATGTCCCATATCAAAGTGTTCGAAAAAAATTAATGCATATCACAGCAAAACGGTATTTGTAATGCACTTTTTTCGGCGGAAGGATATTTAATGTGGTCTTACCCCAAATAGATGTTTTGCATGTTACAAATCTTCACGAAGGCTAGATTGATATCAAGCTACACACATAACTAGATTAACCCCAAATGGGAATGCATGTTACCGTTTTATCCCCGTCACGTAAGTTACAAGAACATATTACGTAAGTTATAGGTGTGAAAACTCATCCCCATTTGATGTTTTATCTTGTCTAAAGCAGCAGTACATTCAGTACTCACGAGACAAACATGTCCCATGTCAAAATGTTCGAAAAAAATTAATGCATATCAAAGCAAAACGGTATTTGTAGTGCACTTTTTTCGGCGGAAGGATCCTTAATGTGGTCTTACCCCAAATAGATGTTTTGCATGTTACAAATCTTCACGAAGGGTAGATTGATATCAAGCTACACACATAACTAGATTAACCCCAAATGGGAATGCATGTTACCGTTTTATCCCCGTCACGTAAGTTACAAGAACATATTACGTAAGTTATAGGTGTGAAAACTCATCCCCATTTGAAGTTTTTTCTTGTCTAAAGCAGCAGTACCTTCAGTACTCACGAGACAAACATGTCCCATATCAAAGTGTTCGAAAAAAATTAATGCATATCACAGCAAAACGGTATTTGTAGTGCACTTTTTTCGGCGGAATGATCTTTAATGTGGTCTTACCCCAAATAGATGTTTTGCACGTTACAAATCTTCACGAAGGCTAGATTGATATCAAGCTACACACATAACTAGATTAACCCCAAATGGGAATGCATGTTACCGTTTTATCCCCGTCACGTAAGTTACAAGAACATATTACGTAAGTTATAGGTGTGAAAACTCATCCCCATTTGATGTTTTATCTTGTCTAAAGCAGCAGTACATTCAGTACTCACGAGACAAACATGTCCCATATCAAAATGTTCGAAAAAAATTAATGCATATCACAGCAAAACGGTATTTGTAGTTCATTTTTTTCGGCGGAAGGATCCTTAATGTGGTCTTATCCCAAATATATGTTTTGCATGTTACAAATCTTCACGAAGGGTAGATTGATATCAAGCTACACACATAACTAGATTAACCCCAAATGGGAATGCATGTTACCGTTTTATCCCCGTCACGTAAGTTACAAGAACATATTACGTAAGTTATAGGTGTGAAAACTCATCCCCATTTGAAGTTTTTTCTTGTCTAAAGCAGCAGTACCTTCAGTACTCACGAGACAAACATGTCCCATATCAAAGTGTTCGAAAAAAATTAATGCATATCACAGCAAAACGGTATTTGTAATGCACTTTTTTCGGCGGAAGGATATTTAATGTGGTCTTACCCCAAATAGATGTTTTGCATGTTACAAATCTTCACGAAGGCTAGATTGATATCAAGCTACACACATAACTAGATTAACCCCAAATGGGAATGCATGTTACCGTTTTATCCCCGTCACGTAAGTTACAAGAACATATTACGTAACTTGTAGGTGTGAAAACTCATCACCATTTCAAGTTTTATCTTGTCTAAAGCAGCAGTACCTTCAGTACTCACGAGACAAACATGTCCCATGTCCAAGTGTTCGAAACAAATTAATGCATATCACAACAAAACGGTATTTGTAGTGCACTTTTTTCGGCGGAAGGATCCTTAATGTGGTCTTATCCCAAATAGATGATTTGCATGTTACAAATCTTCACGAAGGCTAGATTGATATCAAGCTACACACATAACTAGATTAACCCCAAATGGGAATGCATGTTACCGTTTTATCCCCGTCACGTAAGTTACAAGAACATATTACGTAAGTTATAGGTGTGAAAACTCATCCCCATTTGAAGTTTTTTCTTGTCTAAAGCAGCAGTACCTTCAGTACTCACGAGACAAACATGTCCCATATCAAAGTGTTCGAAAAAAATTAATGCATATCACAGCAAAACGGTATTTGTAATGCACTTTTTTCGGCGGAAGGATATTTAATGTGGTCTTACCCCAAATAGATGTTTTGCATGTTACAAATCTTCACGAAGGCTAGATTGATATCAAGCTACACACATAACTAGATTAACCCCAAATGGGAATGCATGTTACCGTTTTATCCCCGTCACGTAAGTTACAAGAACATATTACGTAAGTTATAGGTGTGAAAACTCATCCCCATTTGAAGTTTTTTCTTGTCTAAAGCAGCAGTACCTTCAGTACTCACGAGACAAACATGTCCCATATCAAAGTGTTCGAAAAAAATTAATGCATATCACAGCAAAACGGTATTTGTAATGCACTTTTTTCGGCGGAAGGATATTTAATGTGGTCTTACCCCAAATAGATGTTTTGCATGTTACAAATCTTCACGAAGGCTAGATTGATATCAAGCTACACACATAACTAGATTAACCCCAAATGGGAATGCATGTTACCGTTTTATCCCCGTCACGTAAGTTACAAGAACATATTACGTAAGTTATAGGTGTGAAAACTCATCCCCATTTGATGTTTTATCTTGTCTAAAGCAGCAGTACATTCAGTACTCACGAGACAAACATGTCCCATGTCAAAATGTTCGAAAAAAATTAATGCATATCAAAGCAAAACGGTATTTGTAGTGCACTTTTTTCGGCGGAAGGATCCTTAATGTGGTCTTACCCCAAATAGATGTTTTGCATGTTACAAATCTTCACGAAGGGTAGATTGATATCAAGCTACACACATAACTAGATTAACCCCAAATGGGAATGCATGTTACCGTTTTATCCCCGTCACGTAAGTTACAAGAACATATTACGTAAGTTATAGGTGTGAAAACTCATCCCCATTTGAAGTTTTTTCTTGTCTAAAGCAGCAGTACCTTCAGTACTCACGAGACAAACATGTCCCATATCAAAGTGTTCGAAAAAAATTAATGCATATCACAGCAAAACGGTATTTGTAGTGCACTTTTTTCGGCGGAATGATCTTTAATGTGGTCTTACCCCAAATAGATGTTTTGCACGTTACAAATCTTCACGAAGGCTAGATTGATATCAAGCTACACACATAACTAGATTAACCCCAAATGGGAATGCATGTTACCGTTTTATCCCCGTCACGTAAGTTACAAGAACATATTACGTAAGTTATAGGTGTGAAAACTCATCCCCATTTGATGTTTTATCTTGTCTAAAGCAGCAGTACATTCAGTACTCACGAGACAAACATGTCCCATATCAAAGTGTTCGAAAAAAATTAATGCATATCACAGCAAAACGGTATTTGTAATGCACTTTTTTCGGCGGAAGGATATTTAATGTGGTCTTACCCCAAATAGATGTTTTGCATGTTACAAATCTTCACGAAGGCTAGATTGATATCAAGCTACACACATAACTAGATTAACCCCAAATGGGAATGCATGTTACCGTTTTATCCCCGTCACGTAAGTTACAAGAACATATTACGTAACTTGTAGGTGTGAAAACTCATCACCATTTCAAGTTTTATCTTGTCTAAAGCAGCAGTACCTTCAGTACTCACGAGACAAACATGTCCCATGTCCAAGTGTTCGAAACAAATTAATGCATATCACAACAAAACGGTATTTGTAGTGCACTTTTTTCGGCGGAAGGATCCTTAATGTGGTCTTATCCCAAATAGATGATTTGCATGTTACAAATCTTCACGAAGGCTAGATTGATATCAAGCTACACACATAACTAGATTAACCCCAAATGGGAATGCATGTTACCGTTTTATCCCCGTCACGTAAGTTACAAGAACATATTACGTAACTTATAGGTGTGAAAACTCATCACCATTTCAAGTTTTATCTTGTCTAAAGCAGCAGTACCTTCAGTACTCACGAGACAAACATGTCCCATGTCCAAGTGTTCGAAAAAAATTAATGCATATCACAGCAAAACGGTATTTGTAGTGCACTTTTTTCGGCGGAAGGATCCTTAATGTGGTCTTATCCCAAATAGATGATTTGCATGTTACAAATCTTCACGAAGGCTAGATTGATATCAAGCTACACACATAACTAGATTAACCCCAAATGGGAATGCATGTTACCGTTTTATCCCCGTCACGTAAGTTACAAGAACATATTACGTAAGTTATAGGTGTGAAAACTCATCCCATTTGAAGTTTTTTCTTGTCTAAAGCAGCAGTACCTTCAGTACTCACGAGACAAACATGTCCCATGTCAAAGTGTTCGAACAAAATTAATGCATATCACAGCAAAACGGTATTTGTAGTGCACTTTTTTCGGCGGAATGATCTTTAATGTGGTCTTACCCCAAATAGATGTTTTGCACGTTACAAATCTTCACGAAGGCTAGATTGATATCAAGCTACACACATAACTAGATTAACCCCAAATGGGAATGCATGTTACCGTTTTATCCCCGTCACGTAAGTTACAAGAACATATTACGTAAGTTATAGGTGTGAAAACTCATCCCCATTTGAATTTTTTTCTTGTCTAAAGCAGCAGTACCTTCAGTACTCACGAGACAAACATGTCCCATGTCCAAGTGTTCGAAAAAAATTAATGCATATCACAGCAAAACGGTATTTGTAGTGCACTTTTTTCGGCGGAAGGATCCTTAATGTGGTCTTACCCCAAATAGATGTTTTGCATGTTACAAATCTTCACGAAGGCTAGATTGATATCAAGCTACACACATAACTAGATTAACCCCAAATGGGAATGCATGTTACCGTTTTATCCCCGTCACGTAAGTTACAAGAACATATTACGTAACTTGTAGGTGTGAAAACTCATCACCATTTCAAGTTTTATCTTGTCTAAAGCAGCAGTACCTTCAGTACTCACGAGACAAACATGTCCCATGTCCAAGTGTTCGAAACAAATTAATGCATATCACAACAAAACGGTATTTGTAGTGCACTTTTTTCGGCGGAAGGATCCTTAATGTGGTCTTATCCCAAATAGATGATTTGCATGTTACAAATCTTCACGAAGGCTAGATTGATATCAAGCTACACACATAACTAGATTAACCCCAAATGGGAATGCATGTTACCGTTTTATCCCCGTCACGTAAGTTACAAGAACATATTACGTAACTTATAGGTGTGAAAACTCATCACCATTTCAAGTTTTATCTTGTCTAAAGCAGCAGTACCTTCAGTACTCACGAGACAAACATGTCCCATGTCCAAGTGTTCGAAAAAAATTAATGCATATCACAGCAAAACGGTATTTGTAGTGCACTTTTTTCGGCGGAAGGATCCTTAATGTGGTCTTATCCCAAATAGATGATTTGCATGTTACAAATCTTCACGAAGGCTAGATTGATATCAAGCTACACACATAACTAGATTAACCCCAAATGGGAATGCATGTTACCGTTTTATCCCCGTCACGTAAGTTACAAGAACATATTACGTAAGTTATAGGTGTGAAAACTCATCCCATTTGAAGTTTTTTCTTGTCTAAAGCAGCAGTACCTTCAGTACTCACGAGACAAACATGTCCCATGTCAAAGTGTTCGAACAAAATTAATGCATATCACAGCAAAACGGTATTTGTAGTGCACTTTTTTCGGCGGAATGATCTTTAATGTGGTCTTACCCCAAATAGATGTTTTGCACGTTACAAATCTTCACGAAGGCTAGATTGATATCAAGCTACACACATAACTAGATTAACCCCAAATGGGAATGCATGTTACCGTTTTATCCCCGTCACGTAAGTTACAAGAACATATTACGTAAGTTATAGGTGTGAAAACTCATCCCCATTTGAATTTTTTTCTTGTCTAAAGCAGCAGTACCTTCAGTACTCACGAGACAAACATGTCCCATGTCCAAGTGTTCGAAAAAAATTAATGCATATCACAGCAAAACGGTATTTGTAGTGCACTTTTTTCGGCGGAAGGATCCTTAATGTGGTCTTACCCCAAATATATGTTTTGCATGTTACAAATCTTCACGAAGGCTAGATTGATATCAAGCTACACACATAATTAGATTAACCACAAATGGGAATGCATGTTACCGTTCTATCTCCGTCACGTAAGTTACAAGAACATATTACGTAACTTATAGGTGTGAAAACTCATCACCATTTCAAGTTTTATCTTGTCTAAAGCAGCAGTACCTTCAGTACTCACGAGACAAACATGTCCCATGTCAAAATGTTCGAAAAAAATTAATGCATTTCACAGCAAAACGGTATTTGTAGTGCACTTTTTTCGGCGGAAGGATCCTTAATGTGGTCTTACCCCAAATAGATGTTTTGCACGTTACAAATCTTCACGAAGGCTAGATTGATATCAAGCTACACACATAACTAGATTAACCCCAAATGGGAATGCATGTTACCGTTTTATCCCCGTCACGTAAGTTACAAGAACATATTACGTAAGTTATAGGTGTGAAAACTCATCCCCATTTGAAGTTTTTTCTTGTCTAAAGCAGCAGTACCTTCAGTACTCACGAGACAAACATGTCCCATATCAAAGTGTTCGAAAAAAATTAATGCATATCACAGCAAAACGGTATTTGTAATGCACTTTTTTCGGCGGAAGGATATTTAATGTGGTCTTACCCCAAATAGATGTTTTGCATGTTACAAATCTTCACGAAGGCTAGATTGATATCAAGCTACACACATAACTAGATTAACCCCAAATGGGAATGCATGTTACCGTTTTATCCCCGTCACGTAAGTTACAAGACCATATTACGTAACTTATAGGTGTGAAAACTCATCACCATTTCAAGTTTTATCTTGTCTAAAGCAGCAGTACCTTCAGTACTCACGAGACAAACATGTCCCATGTCCAAGTGTTCGAAAAAAATTAATGCATATCACAGCAAAACGGTATTTGTAGTGCACTTTTTTCGGCGGAAGGATCCTTAATGTGGTCTTATCCCAAATAGATGATTTGCATGTTACAAATCTTCACGAAGGCTAGATTGATATCAAGCTACACACATAACTAGATTAACCCCAAATGGGAATGCATGTTACCGTTTTATCCCCGTCACGTAAGTTACAAGAACATATTACGTAAGTTATAGGTGTGAAAACTCATCCCCATTTGATGTTTTATCTTGTCTAAAGCAGCAGTACATTCAGTACTCACGAGACAAACATGTCCCATGTCAAAATGTTCGAAAAAAATTAATGCATATCAAAGCAAAACGGTATTTGTAGTGCACTTTTTTCGGCGGAAGGATCCTTAATGTGGTCTTACCCCAAATAGATGTTTTGCATGTTACAAATCTTCACGAAGGGTAGATTGATATCAAGCTACACACATAACTAGATTAACCCCAAATGGGAATGCATGTTACCGTTTTATCCCCGTCACGTAAGTTACAAGAACATATTACGTAAGTTATAGGTGTGAAAACTCATCCCCATTTGAAGTTTTTTCTTGTCTAAAGCAGCAGTACCTTCAGTACTCACGAGACAAACATGTCCCATATCAAAGTGTTCGAAAAAAATTAATGCATATCACAGCAAAACGGTATTTGTAGTGCACTTTTTTCGGCGGAATGATCTTTAATGTGGTCTTACCCCAAATAGATGTTTTGCACGTTACAAATCTTCACGAAGGCTAGATTGATATCAAGCTACACACATAACTAGATTAACCCCAAATGGGAATGCATGTTACCGTTTTATCCCCGTCACGTAAGTTACAAGAACATATTACGTAAGTTATAGGTGTGAAAACTCATCCCCATTTGATGTTTTATCTTGTCTAAAGCAGCAGTACATTCAGTACTCACGAGACAAACATGTCCCATATCAAAATGTTCGAAAAAAATTAATGCATATCACAGCAAAACGGTATTTGTAGTTCATTTTTTTCGGCGGAAGGATCCTTAATGTGGTCTTATCCCAAATATATGTTTTGCATGTTACAAATCTTCACGAAGGGTAGATTGATATCAAGCTACACACATAACTAGATTAACCCCAAATGGGAATGCATGTTACCGTTTTATCCCCGTCACGTAAGTTACAAGAACATATTACGTAAGTTATAGGTGTGAAAACTCATCCCCATTTGAAGTTTTTTCTTGTCTAAAGCAGCAGTACCTTCAGTACTCACGAGACAAACATGTCCCATGTCCAAGTGTTCGAAAAAAATTAATGCATATCACAGCAAAACGGTATTTGTAGTGCACTTTTTTCGGCGGAAGGATCCTTAATGTGGTCTTATCCCGAATAGATGATTTGCATGTTACAAATCTTCACGAAGGCTAGATTGATATCAAGCTACACACATAACTAGATTAACCCCAAATGGGAATGCATGTTACCGTTTTATCCCCGTCACGTAAGTTACAAGAACATATTACGTAACTTATAGGTGTGAAAACTCATCACCATTTCAAGTTTTATCTTGTCTAAAGCAGCAGTACCTTCAGTACTCACGAGACAAAAATGTCCCATGTCCAAGTGTTCGAAAAAAATTAATGCATATCACAGCAAAACGGTATTTGTAGTGCACTTTTTTCGGCGGAAGGATCCTTAATGTGGTCTTATCCCAAATAGATGATTTGCATGTTACAAATCTTCACGAAGGCTAGATTGATATCAAGCTACACACATAACTAGATTAACCCCAAATGGGAATGCATGTTACCGTTTTATCCCCGTCACGTAAGTTACAAGAACATATTACGTAAGTTATAGGTGTGAAAACTCATCCCATTTGAAGTTTTTTCTTGTCTAAAGCAGCAGTACCTTCAGTACTCACGAGACAAACATGTCCCATGTCAAAATGTTCGAAAAAAATTAATGCATTTCACAGCAAAACGGTATTTGTAGTGCACTTTTTTCGGCGGAAGGATCCTTAATGTGGTCTTACCCCAAATATATGTTTTGCACGTTACAAATCTTCACGAAGGCTAGATTGATATCAAGCTACACACATAACTAGATTAACCCCAAATGGGAATGCATGTTACCGTTTTATCCCCGTCACATAAGTTACAAGAACATATTACGTAAGTTATAGGTGTGAAAACTCATCCCCATTTGAAGTTTTTTCTTGTCTAAAGCAGCAGTACCTTCAGTACTCACGAGACAAACATGTCCCATATCAAAGTGTTCGAAAAAAATTAATGCATATCACAGCAAAACGGTATTTGTAATGCACTTTTTTCGGCGGAAGGATATTTAATGTGGTCTTACCCCAAATAGATGTTTTGCATGTTACAAATCTTCACGAAGGCTAGATTGATATCAAGCTACACACATAACTAGATTAACCCCAAATGGGAATGCATGTTACCGTTTTATCCCCGTCACGTAAGTTACAAGAACATATTACGTAAGTTATAGGTGTGAAAACTCATCACCATTTCAAGTTTTATGTTGTCTAAAGCAGCAGTACCTTCAGTACTCACAAGACAAACATGTCCCATGTCCAAGTGTTCGAAAAAAATTAATGCATATCACAGCAAAACGGTATTTGTAGTGCACTTTTTTCGGTGGAAGGATCCTTAATGTGGTCTTACCCCAAATAGATGTTTTGCATGTTACAAATCTTCACGAAGGCTAGATTGATATCAAGCTACACACATAACTAGATTAATCACAAATGGGAATGCATGTTACCGTTCTATCTCCGTCACGTAAGTTACAAGAACATATTACGTAAGTTATAGGTGTGAAAACTCATCCCCATTTGAAGTTTTTTCTTGTCTAAAGCAGCAGTACCTTCAGTACTCACGAGACAAACATGTCCCATATCAAAGTGTTCGAAAAAAATTAATGCATATCACAGCAAAACGGTATTTGTAGTGCACTTTTTTCGGCGGAAGGATCTTTAATGTGGTCTTACCCCAAATAGATGTTTTGCATGTTACAAATCTTCACGAAGGCTAGATTGATATCAAGCTACACACATAACTAGATTAATCACAAATGGGAATGCATGTTACCGTTCTATCTCCGTCACGTAAGTTACAAGAACATATTACGTAAGTTATAGGTGTGAAAACTAAACCCCATTTGAAGTTTTTTCTTATCTAAAGCAGCAGTACATTCAGTACTCACGAGACAAACATGTTCCATGTCAAAGTGTTCGAAAAAAATTAATGCATATCACAGCAAAACGGTATTTGTAGTGCACTTTTTTCGGCGGAAGGATCCTTAATGTGGTCTTATCCCAAATAGATGATTTGCATGTTACAAATCTTCACGAAGGCTAGATTGATATCAAGCTACAAACATAACTAGATTAACCCCAAATGGGAATGCATGTTACCGTTTTATCCCCGTCACGTAAGTTACAAGAACATATTACGTAAGTTATAGGTGTGAAAACTCATCCCCATTTGAAGTTTTTTCTTGTCTAAAGCAGCAGTACCTTTAGTACTCACGAGACAAACATGTCCCATATCAAAGTGTTCGAAAAAAATTAATGCATTTCACAGCAAAACGGTATTTGTAATGCACTTTTTTCGGCGGAAGGATATTTAATGTGGTCTTACCCCAAATAGATGTTTTGCATGTTACAAATCTTCACGAAGGCTAGATTGCTATCAAGCTACACACATAACTAGATTAACCCCAAATGGGAATGCATGTTACCGTTTTATCCCCGTCACGTAAGTTACAAGAACATATTACGTAAGTTATAGGTGTGAAAACTCATCCCCATTTGAATTTTTTTCTTGTCTAAAGCAGCAGTACCTTCAGTACTCACGAGACAAACATGTCCCATATCCAAGTGTTCGAAAAAAATTAATGCATATCACAGCAAAACGGTATTTGTAGTGCACTTTTTTCGGTGGAAGGATCCTTAATGTGGTCTTACCCCAAATAGATGTTTTGCATGTTACAAATCTTCACGAAGGATAGATTGATATCAAGCTACACACATAACTAGATTAATCACAAATGGGAATGCATGTTACCGTTCTATCTCCGTCACGTAAGGTACAAGAACATATTACGTAAGTTATAGGTGTGAAAACTCATCCCCATTTGAAGTTTTTTCTTGTCTAAAGCAGCAGTACCTTCAGTACTCACGAGACAAACATGTCCCATATCAAAGTGTTCGAAAAAAATTAATGCATATCACAGCAAAACGGTATTTGTAGTGCACTTTTTTCGGCGGAAAGATCTTTAATGTGGTCTTACCCCAAATAGATGTTTTGCATGTTACAAATCTTCACGAAGGCTAGATTGATATCAAGCTACACACATAACTAGATTAATCACAAATGGGAATGCATGTTACCGTTCTATCTCCGTCACGTAAGTTACAAGAACATATTACGTAAGTTATAGGTGTGAAAACTAAACCCCATTTGAAGTTTTTTCTTATCTAAAGCAGCAGTACATTCAGTACTCACGAGACAAACATGTTCCATGTCAAAGTGTTCGAAAAAAATTAATGCATATCACAGCAAAACGGTATTTGTAGTGCACTTTTTTCGGCGGAAGGATCCTTAATGTGGTCTTATCCCAAATAGATGATTTGCATGTTACAAATCTTCACGAAGGCTAGATTGATATCAAGCTACACACATAACTAGATTAACCCCAAATGGGAATGCATGTTACCGTTTTATCCCCGTCACGTAAGTTACAAGAACATATTACGTAAGTTATAGGTGTGAAAACTCATCCCCATTTGAAGTTTTTTCTTGTCTAAAGCAGCAGTACCTTCAGTACTCACGAGACAAACATGTCCCATATCAAAGTGTTCGAAAAAAATTAATGCATATCACAGCAAAACGGTATTTGTAATGCACTTTTTTCGGCGGAAGGATATTTAATGTGGTCTTACCCCAAATAGATGTTTTGCATGTTACAAATCTTCACGAAGGCTAGATTGATATCAAGCTACACACATAACTAGATTAACCCCAAATGGGAATGCATGTTACCGTTTTATCCCCGTCACGTAAGTTACAAGACCATATTACGTAACTTATAGGTGTGAAAACTCATCACCATTTCAAGTTTTATCTTGTCTAAAGCAGCAGTACCTTCAGTACTCACGAGACAAACATGTCCCATGTCCAAGTGTTCGAAAAAAATTAATGCATATCACAGCAAAACGGTATTTGTAGTGCACTTTTTTCGGCGGAAGGATCCTTAATGTGGTCTTATCCCAAATAGATGATTTGCATGTTACAAATCTTCACGAAGGCTAGATTGATATCAAGCTACACACATAACTAGATTAACCCCAAATGGGAATGCATGTTACCGTTTTATCCCCGTCACGTAAGTTACAAGAACATATTACGTAAGTTATAGGTGTGAAAACTCATCCCCATTTGATGTTTTATCTTGTCTAAAGCAGCAGTACATTCAGTACTCACGAGACAAACATGTCCCATGTCAAAATGTTCGAAAAAAATTAATGCATATCACAGCAAAACGGTATTTGTAGTGCACTTTTTTCGGCGGAATGATCTTTAATGTGGTCTTACCCCAAATAGATGTTTTGCACGTTACAAATCTTCACGAAGGCTAGATTGATATCAAGCTACACACATAACTAGATTAACCCCAAATGGGAATGCATGTTACCGTTTTATCCCCGTCACGTAAGTTACAAGAACATATTACGTAAGTTATAGGTGTGAAAACTCATCCCCATTTGATGTTTTATCTTGTCTAAAGCAGCAGTACATTCAGTACTCACGAGACAAACATGTCCCATATCAAAATGTTCGAAAAAAATTAATGCATATCACAGCAAAACGGTATTTGTAGTTCATTTTTTTCGGCGGAAGGATCCTTAATGTGGTCTTATCCCAAATATATGTTTTGCATGTTACAAATCTTCACGAAGGGTAGATTGATATCAAGCTACACACATAACTAGATTAACCCCAAATGGGAATGCATGTTACCGTTTTATCCCCGTCACGTAAGTTACAAGAACATATTACGTAAGTTATAGGTGTGAAAACTCATCCCCATTTGAAGTTTTTTCTTGTCTAAAGCAGCAGTACCTTCAGTACTCACGAGACAAACATGTCCCATATCAAAGTGTTCGAAAAAAATTAATGCATATCACAGCAAAACGGTATTTGTAATGCACTTTTTTCGGCGGAAGGATATTTAATGTGGTCTTACCCCAAATAGATGTTTTGCATGTTACAAATCTTCACGAAGGCTAGATTGATATCAAGCTACACACATAACTAGATTAACCCCAAATGGGAATGCATGTTACCGTTTTATCCCCGTCACGTAAGTTACAAGAACATATTACGTAACTTATAGGTGTGAAAACTCATCACCATTTCAAGTTTTATCTTGTCTAAAGCAGCAGTACCTTCAGTACTCACGAGACAAACATGTCCCATGTCCAAGTGTTCGAAAAAAATTAATGCATATCACAGCAAAACGGTATTTGTAGTGCACTTTTTTCGGCGGAAGGATCCTTAATGTGGTCTTATCCCAAATAGATGATTTGCATGTTACAAATCTTCACGAAGGCTAGATTGATATCAAGCTACACACATAACTAGATTAACCACAAATGGGAATGCATGTTACCGTTTTATCCCCGTCACGTAAGTTACAAGAACATATTACGTAACTTATAGGTGTGAAAACTCATCACCATTTCAAGTTTTATCTTGTCTAAAGCAGCAGTACCTTCAGTACTCACGAGACAAACATGTCCCATGTCCAAGTGTTCGAAAAAAATTAATGCATATCACAGCAAAACGGTATTTGTAGTGCACTTTTTTCGGCGGAAGGATCCTTAATGTGGTCTTATCCCAAATAGATGATTTGCATGTTACAAATCTTCACGAAGGCTAGATTGATATCAAGCTACACACATAACTAGATTAACCCCAAATGGGAATGCATGTTACCGTTTTATCCCCGTCACGTAAGTTACAAGAACATATTACGTAAGTTATAGGTGTGAAAACTCATCCCATTTGAAGTTTTTTCTTGTCTAAAGCAGCAGTACCTTCAGTACTCACGAGACAAACATGTCCCATGTCAAAATGTTCGAAAAAAATTAATGCATTTCACAGCAAAACGGTATTTGTAGTGCACTTTTTTCGGCGGAAGGATCCTTAATGTGGTCTTACCCCAAATATATGTTTTGCACGTTACAAATCTTCACGAAGGCTAGATTGATATCAAGCTACACACATAACTAGATTAACCCCAAATGGGAATGCATGTTACCGTTTTATCCCCGTCACGTAAGTTACAAGAACATATTACGTAAGTTATAGGTGTGAAAACTCATCCCCATTTGAAGTTTTTTCTTGTCTAAAGCAGCAGTACCTTCAGTACTCACGAGACAAACATGTCCCATATCAAAGTGTTCGAAAAAAATTAATGCATATCACAGCAAAACGGTATTTGTAATGCACTTTTTTCGGCGGAAGGATATTTAATGTGGTCTTACCCCAAATAGATGTTTTGCATGTTACAAATCTTCACGAAGGCTAGATTGATATCAAGCTACACACATAACTAGATTAACCCCAAATGGGAATGCATGTTACCGTTTTATCCCCGTCACGTAAGTTACAAGAACATATTACGTAAGTTATAGGTGTGAAAACTCATCACCATTTCAAGTTTTATGTTGTCTAAAGCAGCAGTACCTTCAGTACTCACAAGACAAACATGTCCCATGTCCAAGTGTTCGAAAAAAATTAATGCATATCACAGCAAAACGGTATTTGTAGTGCACTTTTTTCGGTGGAAGGATCCTTAATGTGGTCTTACCCCAAATAGATGTTTTGCATGTTACAAATCTTCACGAAGGCTAGATTGATATCAAGCTACACACATAACTAGATTAATCACAAATGGGAATGCATGTTACCGTTCTATCTCCGTCACGTAAGTTACAAGAACATATTACGTAAGTTATAGGTGTGAAAACTCATCCCCATTTGAAGTTTTTTCTTGTCTAAAGCAGCAGTACCTTCAGTACTCACGAGACAAACATGTCCCATATCAAAGTGTTCGAAAAAAATTAATGCATATCACAGCAAAACGGTATTTGTAGTGCACTTTTTTCGGCGGAAGGATCTTTAATGTGGTCTTACCCCAAATAGATGTTTTGCATGTTACAAATCTTCACGAAGGCTAGATTGATATCAAGCTACACACATAACTAGATTAATCACAAATGGGAATGCATGTTACCGTTCTATCTCCGTCACGTAAGTTACAAGAACATATTACGTAAGTTATAGGTGTGAAAACTAAACCCCATTTGAAGTTTTTTCTTATCTAAAGCAGCAGTACATTCAGTACTCACGAGACAAACATGTTCCATGTCAAAGTGTTCGAAAAAAATTAATGCATATCACAGCAAAACGGTATTTGTAGTGCACTTTTTTCGGCGGAAGGATCCTTAATGTGGTCTTATCCCAAATAGATGATTTGCATGTTACAAATCTTCACGAAGGCTAGATTGATATCAAGCTACAAACATAACTAGATTAACCCCAAATGGGAATGCATGTTACCGTTTTATCCCCGTCACGTAAGTTACAAGAACATATTACGTAAGTTATAGGTGTGAAAACTCATCCCCATTTGAAGTTTTTTCTTGTCTAAAGCAGCAGTACCTTTAGTACTCACGAGACAAACATGTCCCATATCAAAGTGTTCGAAAAAAATTAATGCATTTCACAGCAAAACGGTATTTGTAATGCACTTTTTTCGGCGGAAGGATATTTAATGTGGTCTTACCCCAAATAGATGTTTTGCATGTTAAAAATCTTCACGAAGGCTAGATTGCTATCAAGCTACACACATAACTAGATTAACCCCAAATGGGAATGCATGTTACCGTTTTATCCCCGTCACGTAAGTTACAAGAACATATTACGTAAGTTATAGGTGTGAAAACTCATCCCCATTTGAATTTTTTTCTTGTCTAAAGCAGCAGTACCTTCAGTACTCACGAGACAAACATGTCCCATATCCAAGTGTTCGAAAAAAATTAATGCATATCACAGCAAAACGGTATTTGTAGTGCACTTTTTTCGGTGGAAGGATCCTTAATGTGGTCTTACCCCAAATAGATGTTTTGCATGTTACAAATCTTCACGAAGGATAGATTGATATCAAGCTACACACATAACTAGATTAATCACAAATGGGAATGCATGTTACCGTTCTATCTCCGTCACGTAAGGTACAAGAACATATTACGTAAGTTATAGGTGTGAAAACTCATCCCCATTTGAAGTTTTTTCTTGTCTAAAGCAGCAGTACCTTCAGTACTCACGAGACAAACATGTCCCATATCAAAGTGTTCGAAAAAAATTAATGCATATCACAGCAAAACGGTATTTGTAGTGCACTTTTTTCGGCGGAAGGATCTTTAATGTGGTCTTACCCCAAATAGATGTTTTGCATGTTACAAATCTTCACGAAGGCTAGATTGATATCAAGCTACACACATAACTAGATTAATCACAAATGGGAATGCATGTTACCGTTCTATCTCCGTCACGTAAGTTACAAGAACATATTACGTAAGTTATAGGTGTGAAAACTAAACCCCATTTGAAGTTTTTTCTTATCTAAAGCAGCAGTACATTCAGTACTCACGAGACAAACATGTTCCATGTCAAAGTGTTCGAAAAAAATTAATGCATATCACAGCAAAACGGTATTTGTAGTGCACTTTTTTCGGCGGAAGGATCCTTAATGTGGTCTTATCCCAAATAGATGATTTGCATGTTACAAATCTTCACGAAGGCTAGATTGATATCAAGCTACACACATAACTAGATTAACCCCAAATGGGAATGCATGTTACCGTTTTATCCCCGTCACGTAAGTTACAAGAACATATTACGTAAGTTATAGGTGTGAAAAACTCATCCCCATTTGATGTTTTATCTTGTCTAAAGCAGCAGTACATTCAGTACTCACGAGACAAACATGTCCCATGTCAAAATGTTCGAAAACAATTAATGCATATCCCAGCAAAACGGTATTTGTAGTGCACTTTTTTCGGCGGAAGGAACCTTAATGTGGTCTTACCCCAAATATATGTTTTGCATGTTACAAATCTTCACGAAGGGTAGATTGATATCAAGCTACACACATAACTAGATTAACCCCAAATGGGAATGCATGTTACCGTTTTATCCCCGTCACGTAAGTTACAAGAACTTATTACGTAAGTTATAGGAGTGAAAACTCATCCCCATTTGAAGTTTTTTCTTGTCTAAAGCAGCAGTACCTTCAGTACTCACGAGACAAACATGTCCCATATCAAAGTGTTCGAAAAAAATTAATGCATATCACAGCAAAACGGTATTTGTAGTGCACTTTTTTCGGCGGAATGATCTTTAATGTGGTCTTACCCCAAATATATGTTTTGCACGTTACAAATCTTCACGAAGGCTAGGTTGATATCAAGCTACACACATAACTAGATTAACCCCAAATGGGAATGCATGTTACCGTTTTATCCCCGTCACGTAAGTTACAAGAACATATTACGTAAGTTATAGGTGTGAAAACTCATCCCCATTTGATGTTTTATCTTGTCTAAAGCAGCAGTACATTCAGTACTCACGAGACAAACATGTCCCATGTCAAAATGTTCGAAAAAAATTAATGCATATCACAGCAAAACGGTATTTGTAGTGCACTTTTTTCGGCGGAAGGATCCTTAATGTGGTCTTACCCCAAATAGATGTTTTGCATGTTACAAATCTTCACGAAGGGTAGATTGATATCAAGCTACACACATAACTAGATTAACCCCAAATGGGAATGCATGTTACCGTTTTATCCCCGTCACGTAAGTTACAAGAACATATTACGTAAGTTATAGGTGTGAAAACTCATCCCCATTTGAAGTTTTTTCTTGTCTAAAGCAGCAGTACCTTCAGTACTCACGAGACAAACATGTCCCATATCAAAGTGTTCGAAAAAAATTAATGCATATCACAGCAAAACGGTATTTGTAGTGCACTTTTTTCGGCGGAATGATCTTTAATGTGGTCTTACCCCAAATAGATGTTTTGCACGTTACAAATCTTCACGAAGGCTAGATTGATATCAAGCTACACACATAACTAGATTAACCCCAAATGGGAATGCATGTTACCGTTTTATCCCCGTCACGTAAGTTACAAGAACATATTACGTAAGTTATAGGTGTGAAAACTCATCCCCATTTGATGTTTTATCTTGTCTAAAGCAGCAGAACATTCAGTACTCACGAGACAAACATGTCCCATGTCAAAATGTTAGAAAAAAATTAATGCATATCACAGCAAAACGGTATTTGTAGTTCATTTTTTTCGGCGGAAGGATCCTTAATGTGGTCTTACCCCAAATATATGTTTTGCATGTTACAAATCTTCACGAAGGGTAGATTGATATCAAGCTACACACATAACTAGATTAACCCCAAATGGGAATGCATGTTACCGTTTTATCCCCGTCACGTAAGTTACAAGAACATATTACGTAAGTTATAGGTGTGAAAACTCATCCCCATTTGAAGTTTTTTCTTGTCTAAAGCAGCAGTACCTTCAGTACTCACGAGACAAACATGTCCCATATCAAAGTGTTCGAACAAAATTAATGCATATCACAGCAAAACGGTATTTGTAGTGCACTTTTTTCGGCGGAAGGATCTTTAATGTGGTCTTACCCCAAATAGATGTTTTGCATGTTACAAATCTTCACGAAGGCTAGATTGATATCAAGCTACACACATAACTAGATTAATCACAAATGGGAATGCATGTTACCGTTCTATCTCCGTCACGTAAGTTACAAGAACATATTACGTAAGTTATAGGTGTGAAAACTAAACCCCATTTGAAGTTTTTTTTTATCTAAAGCAGCAGTACATTCAGTACTCACGAGACAAACATGTTCCATGTCAAAGTGTTCGAAAAAAATTAATGCATATCACAGCAAAACGGTATTTGTAGTGCACTTTTTTCGGCGGAAGGATCCTTAATGTGGTCTTATCCCAAATAGATGATTTGCATGTTACAAATCTTCACGAAGGCTAGATTGATATCAAGCTACAAACATAACTAGATTAACCCCAAATGGGAATGCATGTTACCGTTTTATCCCCGTCACGTAAGTTACAAGAACATATTACGTAAGTTATAGGTGTGAAAACTCATCCCCATTTGAAGTTTTTTCTTGTCTAAAGCAGCAGTACCTTTAGTACTCACGAGACAAACATGTCCCATATCAAAGTGTTCGAAAAAAATTAATGCATTTCACAGCAAAACGGTATTTGTAATGCACTTTTTTCGGCGGAAGGATATTTAATGTGGTCTTACCCCAAATAGATGTTTTGCATGTTACAAATCTTCACGAAGGCTAGATTGCTATCAAGCTACACACATAACTAGATTAACCCCAAATGGGAATGCATGTTACCGTTTTATCCCCGTCACGTAAGTTACAAGAACATATTACGTAAGTTATAGGTGTGAAAACTCATCCCCATTTGAATTTTTTTCTTGTCTAAAGCAGCAGTACCTTCAGTACTCACGAGACAAACATGTCCCATATCCAAGTGTTCGAAAAAAATTAATGCATATCACAGCAAAACGGTATTTGTAGTGCACTTTTTTCGGTGGAAGGATCCTTAATGTGGTCTTACCCCAAATAGATGTTTTGCATGTTACAAATCTTCACGAAGGATAGATTGATATCAAGCTACACACATAACTAGATTAATCACAAATGGGAATGCATGTTACCGTTCTATCTCCGTCACGTAAGGTACAAGAACATATTACGTAAGTTATAGGTGTGAAAACTCATCCCCATTTGAAGTTTTTTCTTGTCTAAAGCAGCAGTACCTTCAGTACTCACGAGACAAACATGTCCCATATCAAAGTGTTCGAAAAAAATTAATGCATATCACAGCAAAACGGTATTTGTAGTGCACTTTTTTCGGCGGAAGGATCTTTAATGTGGTCTTACCCCAAATAGATGTTTTGCATGTTACAAATCTTCACGAAGGCTAGATTGATATCAAGCTACACACATAACTAGATTAATCACAAATGGGAATGCATGTTACCGTTCTATCTCCGTCACGTAAGTTACAAGAACATATTACGTAAGTTATAGGTGTGAAAACTAAACCCCATTTGAAGTTTTTTCTTATCTAAAGCAGCAGTACATTCAGTACTCACGAGACAAACATGTTCCATGTCAAAGTGTTCGAAAAAAATTAATGCATATCACAGCAAAACGGTATTTGTAGGGCACTTTTTTCGGCGGAAGGATCCTTAATGTGGTCTTATCCCAAATAGATGATTTGCATGTTACAAATCTTCACGAAGGCTAGATTTATATCAAGCTACACACATAACTAGATTAACCCCAAATGGGAATGCATGTTACCGTTTTATCCCCGTCACGTAAGTTACAAGAACATATTACGTAAGTTATAGGTGTGAAAACTCATCCCATTTGAAGTTTTTTCTTGTCTAAAGCAGCAGTACCTTCAGTACTCACGAGACAAACATGTCCCATATCAAAGTGTTCGAAAAAAATTAATGCATATCACAGCAAAACGGTATTTGTAATGCACTTTTTTCGGCGGAAGGATATTTAATGTGGTCTTACCCCAAATAGATGTTTTGCATGTTACAAATCTTCACGAAGGCTAGATTGATATCAAGCTACACACATAACTAGATTAACCCCAAATGGGAATGCATGTTACCGTTTTATCCCCGTCACGTAAGTTACAAGAACATATTACGTAAGTTATAGGTGTGAAAACTCATCCCCATTTGATGTTTTATCTTGTCTAAAGCAGCAGTACATTCAGTACTCACGAGACAAACATGTCCCATGTCAAAATGTTCGAAAACAATTAATGCATATCCCAGCAAAACGGTATTTGTAGTGCACTTTTTTCGGCGGAAGGATCCTTAATGTGGTCTTACCCCAAATAGATGTTTTGCATGTTACAAATCTTCACGAAGGGTAGATTGATATCAAGCTACACACATAACTAGATTAACCCCAAATGGGAATGCATGTTACCGTTTTATCCCCGTCACGTAAGTTACAAGAACTTATTACGTAAGTTATAGGAGTGAAAACTCATCCCCATTTGAAGTTTTTTCTTGTCTAAAGCAGCAGTACCTTCAGTACTCACGAGACAAACATGTCCCATATCAAAGTGTTCGAAAAAAATTAATGCATATCACAGCAAAACGGTATTTGTAGTGCACTTTTTTCGGCGGAATGATCTTTAATGTGGTCTTACCCCAAATATATGTTTTGCACGTTACAAATCTTCACGAAGGCTAGGTTGATATCAAGCTACACACATAACTAGATTAACCCCAAATGGGAATGCATGTTACCGTTTTATCCCCGTCACGTAAGTTACAAGAACATATTACGTAAGTTATAGGTGTGAAAACTCATCCCCATTTGATGTTTTATCTTGTCTAAAGCAGCAGTACATTCAGTACTCACGAGACAAACATGTCCCATGTCAAAATGTTCGAAAAAAATTAATGCATATCACAGCAAAACGGTATTTGTAGTGCACTTTTTTCGGCGGAAGGATCCTTAATGTGTTCTTACCCCAAATAGATGTTTTGCATGTTACAAATCTTCACGAAGGGTAGATTGATATCAAGCTACACACATAACTAGATTAACCCCAAATGGGAATGCATGTTACCGTTTTATCCCCGTCACGTAAGTTACAAGAACATATTACGTAAGTTATAGGTGTGAAAACTCATCCCCATTTGAAGTTTTTTCTTGTCTAAAGCAGCAGTACCTTCAGTACTCACGAGACAAACATGTCCCATATCAAAGTGTTCGAAAAAAATTAATGCATATCACAGCAAAACGGTATTTGTAGTGCACTTTTTTCGGCGGAATGATCTTTAATGTGGTCTTACCCCAAATAGATGTTTTGCACGTTACAAATCTTCACGAAGGCTAGATTGATATCAAGCTACACACATAACTAGATTAACCCCAAATGGGAATGCATGTTACCGTTTTATCCCCGTCACGTAAGTTACAAGAACATATTACGTAAGTTATAGGTGTGAAAACTCATCCCCATTTGATGTTTTATCTTGTCTAAAGCAGCAGTACATTCAGTACTCACGAGACAAACATGTCCCATGTCAAAATGTTAGAAAAAAATTAATGCATATCACAGCAAAACGGTATTTGTAGTTCATTTTTTTCGGCGGAAGGATCCTTAATGTGGTCTTACCCCAAATATATGTTTTGCATGTTACAAATCTTCACGAAGGGTAGATTGATATCAAGCTACACACATAACTAGATTAACCCCAAATGGGAATGCATGTTACCGTTTTATCCCCGTCACGTAAGTTACAAGAACATATTACGTAAGTTATAGGTGTGAAAACTCATCCCCATTTGAAGTTTTTTCTTGTCTAAAGCAGCAGTACCTTCAGTACTCACGAGACAAACATGTCCCATATCAAAGTGTTCGAACAAAATTAATGCATATCACAGCAAAACGGTATTTGTAGTGCACTTTTTTCGGCGGAAGGATCTTTAATGTGGTCTTACCCCAAATAGATGTTTTGCATGTTACAAATCTTCACGAAGGCTAGATTGATATCAAGCTACACACATAACTAGATTAACCCCAAATGGGAATGCATGTTACCGTTTTATCCCCGTCACGTAAGTTACAAGAACATATTACGTAAGTTATAGGTGTGAAAACTCATCCCATTTGAAGTTTTTTCTTGTCTAAAGCAGCAGTACCTTCAGTACTCACGAGACAAACATGTCCCATATCAAAGTGTTCGAAAAAAATTAATGCATATCACAGCAAAACGGTATTTGTAATGCACTTTTTTCGGCGGAAGGATATTTAATGTGGTCTTACCCCAAATAGATGTTTTGCATGTTACAAATCTTCACGAAGGCTAGATTGATATCAAGCTACACACATAACTAGATTAACCCCAAATGGGAATGCATGTTACCGTTTTATCCCCGTCACGTAAGTTACAAGAACATATTACGTAAGTTATAGGTGTGAAAACTCATCCCCATTTGATGTTTTATCTTGTCTAAAGCAGCAGTACATTCAGTACTCACGAGACAAACATGTCCCATGTCAAAATGTTCGAAAACAATTAATGCATATCCCAGCAAAACGGTATTTGTAGTGCACTTTTTTCGGCGGAAGGATCCTTAATGTGGTCTTACCCCAAATAGATGTTTTGCATGTTACAAATCTTCACGAAGGGTAGATTGATATCAAGCTACACACATAACTAGATTAACCCCAAATGGGAATGCATGTTACCGTTTTATCCCCGTCACGTAAGTTACAAGAACTTATTACGTAAGTTATAGGAGTGAAAACTCATCCCCATTTGAAGTTTTTTCTTGTCTAAAGCAGCAGTACCTTCAGTACTCACGAGACAAACATGTCCCATATCAAAGTGTTCGAAAAAAATTAATGCATATCACAGCAAAACGGTATTTGTAGTGCACTTTTTTCGGCGGAATGATCTTTAATGTGGTCTTACCCCAAATATATGTTTTGCACGTTACAAATCTTCACGAAGGCTAGGTTGATATCAAGCTACACACATAACTAGATTAACCCCAAATGGGAATGCATGTTACCGTTTTATCCCCGTCACGTAAGTTACAAGAACATATTACGTAAGTTATAGGTGTGAAAACTCATCCCCATTTGATGTTTTATCTTGTCTAAAGCAGCAGTACATTCAGTACTCACGAGACAAACATGTCCCATGTCAAAATGTTCGAAAAAAATTAATGCATATCACAGCAAAACGGTATTTGTAGTGCACTTTTTTCGGCGGAAGGATCCTTAATGTGTTCTTACCCCAAATAGATGTTTTGCATGTTACAAATCTTCACGAAGGGTAGATTGATATCAAGCTACACACATAACTAGATTAACCCCAAATGGGAATGCATGTTACCGTTTTATCCCCGTCACGTAAGTTACAAGAACATATTACGTAAGTTATAGGTGTGAAAACTCATCCCCATTTGAAGTTTTTTCTTGTCTAAAGCAGCAGTACCTTCAGTACTCACGAGACAAACATGTCCCATATCAAAGTGTTCGAAAAAAATTAATGCATATCACAGCAAAACGGTATTTGTAGTGCACTTTTTTCGGCGGAATGATCTTTAATGTGGTCTTACCCCAAATAGATGTTTTGCACGTTACAAATCTTCACGAAGGCTAGATTGATATCAAGCTACACACATAACTAGATTAACCCCAAATGGGAATGCATGTTACCGTTTTATCCCCGTCACGTAAGTTACAAGAACATATTACGTAAGTTATAGGTGTGAAAACTCATCCCCATTTGATGTTTTATCTTGTCTAAAGCAGCAGTACATTCAGTACTCACGAGACAAACATGTCCCATGTCAAAATGTTAGAAAAAAATTAATGCATATCACAGCAAAACGGTATTTGTAGTTCATTTTTTTCGGCGGAAGGATCCTTAATGTGGTCTTACCCCAAATATATGTTTTGCATGTTACAAATCTTCACGAAGGGTAGATTGATATCAAGCTACACACATAACTAGATTAACCCCAAATGGGAATGCATGTTACCGTTTTATCCCCGTCACGTAAGTTACAAGAACATATTACGTAAGTTATAGGTGTGAAAACTCATCCCCATTTGAAGTTTTTTCTTGTCTAAAGCAGCAGTACCTTCAGTACTCACGAGACAAACATGTCCCATATCAAAGTGTTCGAACAAAATTAATGCATATCACAGCAAAACGGTATTTGTAGTGCACTTTTTTCGGCGGAAGGATCTTTAATGTGGTCTTACCCCAAATAGATGTTTTGCATGTTACAAATCTTCACGAAGGCTAGATTGATATCAAGCTACACACATAACTAGATTAACCCCAAATGGGAATGCATGTTACCGTTTTATCCCCGTCACGTAAGTTACAAGAACATATTACGTAAGTTATAGGTGTGAAAACTCATCCCATTTGAAGTTTTTTCTTGTCTAAAGCAGCAGTACCTTCAGTACTCACGAGACAAACATGTCCCATATCAAAGTGTTCGAAAAAAATTAATGCATATCACAGCAAAACGGTATTTGTAATGCACTTTTTTCGGCGGAAGGATATTTAATGTGGTCTTACCCCAAATAGATGTTTTGCATGTTACAAATCTTCACGAAGGCTAGATTGATATCAAGCTACACACATAACTAGATTAACCCCAAATGGGAATGCATGTTACCGTTTTATCCCCGTCACGTAAGTTACAAGAACATATTACGTAAGTTATAGGTGTGAAAACTCATCCCCATTTGATGTTTTATCTTGTCTAAAGCAGCAGTACATTCAGTACTCACGAGACAAACATGTCCCATGTCAAAATGTTCGAAAACAATTAATGCATATCCCAGCAAAACGGTATTTGTAGTGCACTTTTTTCGGCGGAAGGATCCTTAATGTGGTCTTACCCCAAATAGATGTTTTGCATGTTACAAATCTTCACGAAGGGTAGATTGATATCAAGCTACACACATAACTAGATTAACCCCAAATGGGAATGCATGTTACCGTTTTATCCCCGTCACGTAAGTTACAAGAACTTATTACGTAAGTTATAGGAGTGAAAACTCATCCCCATTTGAAGTTTTTTCTTGTCTAAAGCAGCAGTACCTTCAGTACTCACGAGACAAACATGTCCCATATCAAAGTGTTCGAAAAAAATTAATGCATATCACAGCAAAACGGTATTTGTAGTGCACTTTTTTCGGCGGAATGATCTTTAATGTGGTCTTACCCCAAATATATGTTTTGCACGTTACAAATCTTCACGAAGGCTAGGTTGATATCAAGCTACACACATAACTAGATTAACCCCAAATGGGAATGCATGTTACCGTTTTATCCCCGTCACGTAAGTTACAAGAACATATTACGTAAGTTATAGGTGTGAAAACTCATCCCCATTTGATGTTTTATCTTGTCTAAAGCAGCAGTACATTCAGTACTCACGAGACAAACATGTCCCATGTCAAAATGTTCGAAAAAAATTAATGCATATCACAGCAAAACGGTATTTGTAGTGCACTTTTTTCGGCGGAAGGATCCTTAATGTGTTCTTACCCCAAATAGATGTTTTGCATGTTACAAATCTTCACGAAGGGTAGATTGATATCAAGCTACACACATAACTAGATTAACCCCAAATGGGAATGCATGTTACCGTTTTATCCCCGTCACGTAAGTTACAAGAACATATTACGTAAGTTATAGGTGTGAAAACTCATCCCATTTGAAGTTTTTTCTTGTCTAAAGCAGCAGTACCTTCAGTACTCACGAGACAAACATGTCCCATATCAAAGTGTTCGAAAAAAATTAATGCATATCACAGCAAAACGGTATTTGTAGTGCACTTTTTTCGGCGGAATGATCTTTAATGTGGTCTTACCCCAAATAGATGTTTTGCACGTTACAAATCTTCACGAAGGCTAGATTGATATCAAGCTACACACATAACTAGATTAACCCCAAATGGGAATGCATGTTACCGTTTTATCCCCGTCACGTAAGTTACAAGAACATATTACGTAAGTTATAGGTGTGAAAACTCATCCCCATTTGATGTTTTATCTTGTCTAAAGCAGCAGTACATTCAGTACTCACGAGACAAACATGTCCCATGTCAAAATGTTAGAAAAAAATTAATGCATATCACAGCAAAACGGTATTTGTAGTTCATTTTTTTCGGCGGAAGGATCCTTAATGTGGTCTTACCCCAAATATATGTTTTGCATGTTACAAATCTTCACGAAGGGTAGATTGATATCAAGCTACACACATAACTAGATTAACCCCAAATGGGAATGCATGTTACCGTTTTATCCCCGTCACGTAAGTTACAAGAACATATTACGTAAGTTATAGGTGTGAAAACTCATCCCCATTTGAAGTTTTTTCTTGTCTAAAGCAGCAGTACCTTCAGTACTCACGAGACAAACATGTCCCATATCAAAGTGTTCGAACAAAATTAATGCATATCACAGCAAAACGGTATTTGTAGTGCACTTTTTTCGGCGGAAGGATCTTTAATGTGGTCTTACCCCAAATAGATGTTTTGCATGTTACAAATCTTCACGAAGGCTAGATTGATATCAAGCTACACACATAACTAGATTAACCCCAAATGGGAATGCATGTTACCGTTTTATCCCCGTCACGTAAGTTACAAGAACATATTACGTAAGTTATAGGTGTGAAAACTCATCCCATTTGAAGTTTTTTCTTGTCTAAAGCAGCAGTACCTTCAGTACTCACGAGACAAACATGTCCCATATCAAAGTGTTCGAAAAAAATTAATGCATATCACAGCAAAACGGTATTTGTAATGCACTTTTTTCGGCGGAAGGATATTTAATGTGGTCTTACCCCAAATAGATGTTTTGCATGTTACAAATCTTCACGAAGGCTAGATTGATATCAAGCTACACACATAACTAGATTAACCCCAAATGGGAATGCATGTTACCGTTTTATCCCCGTCACGTAAGTTACAAGAACATATTACGTAAGTTATAGGTGTGAAAACTCATCCCCATTTGATGTTTTATCTTGTCTAAAGCAGCAGTACATTCAGTACTCACGAGACAAACATGTCCCATGTCAAAATGTTCGAAAACAATTAATGCATATCCCAGCAAAACGGTATTTGTAGTGCACTTTTTTCGGCGGAAGGATCCTTAATGTGGTCTTACCCCAAATAGATGTTTTGCATGTTACAAATCTTCACGAAGGGTAGATTGATATCAAGTTACACACATAACTAGATTAACCCCAAATGGGAATGCATGTTACCGTTTTATCCCCGTCACGTAAGTTACAAGAACTTATTACGTAAGTTATAGGTGTGAAAACTCATCCCCATTTGAAGTTTTTTCTTGTCTAAAGCAGCAGTACCTTCAGTACTCACGAGACAAACATGTCCCATATCAAAGTGTTCGAAAAAAATTAATGCATATCACAGCAAAACGGTATTTGTAGTGCACTTTTTTCGGCGGAATGATCTTTAATGTGGTCTTACCCCAAATAGATGTTTTGCATGTTACAAATCTTCACGAAGGGTAGATTGATATCAAGCTACACACATAACTAGATTAACCCCAAATGGGAATGCATGTTACCGTTTTATCCCCGTCACGTAAGTTACAAGAACATATTACGTAAGTTATAGGTGTGAAAACTCATCCCCATTTGAAGTTTTTTCTTGTCTAAAGCAGCAGTACCTTCAGTACTCACGAGACAAACATGTCCCATATCAAAGTGTTCGAAAAAAATTAATGCATATCACAGCAAAACGGTATTTGTAGTGCACTTTTTTCGGCGGAATGATCTTTAATGTGGTCTTACCCCAAATAGATGTTTTGCACGTTACAAATCTTCACGAAGGCTAGATTGATATCAAGCTACACACATAACTAGATTAACCCCAAATGGGAATGCATGTTACCGTTTTATCCCCGTCACGTAAGTTACAAGAACATATTACGTAAGTTATAGGTGTGAAAACTCATCCCCATTTGATGTTTTATCTTGTCTAAAGCAGCAGTACATTCAGTACTCACGAGACAAACATGTCCCATGTCAAAATGTTAGAAAAAAATTAATGCATATCACAGCAAAACGGTATTTGTAGTTCATTTTTTTCGGCGGAAGGATCCTTAATGTGGTCTTACCCCAAATATATGTTTTGCATGTTACAAATCTTCACGAAGGGTAGATTGATATCAAGCTACACACATAACTAGATTAACCCCAAATGGGAATGCATGTTACCGTTTTATCCCCGTCACGTAAGTTACAAGAACATATTACGTAAGTTATAGGTGTGAAAACTCATCCCCATTTGAAGTTTTTTCTTGTCTAAAGCAGCAGTACCTTCAGTACTCACGAGACAAACATGTCCCATATCAAAGTGTTCGAACAAAATTAATGCATATCACAGCAAAACGGTATTTGTAGTGCACTTTTTTCGGCGGAAGGATCTTTAATGTGGTCTTACCCCAAATAGATGTTTTGCATGTTACAAATCTTCACGAAGGCTAGATTGATATCAAGCTACACACATAACTAGATTAATCACAAATGGGAATGCATGTTACCGTTCTATCTCCGTCACGTAAGTTACAAGAACATATTACGTAAGTTATAGGTGTGAAAACTAAACCCCATTTGAAGTTTTTTTTTATCTAAAGCAGCAGTACATTCAGTACTCACGAGACAAACATGTTCCATGTCAAAGTGTTCGAAAAAAATTAATGCATATCACAGCAAAACGGTATTTGTAGTGCACTTTTTTCGGCGGAAGGATCCTTAATGTGGTCTTATCCCAAATAGATGATTTGCATGTTACAAATTTTCACGAAGGCTAGATTGATATCAAGCTACACACATAACTAGATTAACCCCAAATGGGAATGCATGTTACCGTTTTATCCCCGTCACGTAAGTTACAAGAACATATTACGTAAGTTATAGGTGTGAAAACTCATCCCATTTGAAGTTTTTTCTTGTCTAAAGCAGCAGTACCTTCAGTACTCACGAGACAAACATGTCCCATATCAAAGTGTTCGAAAAAAATTAATGCATATCACAGCAAAACGGTATTTGTAATGCACTTTTTTCGGCGGAAGGATATTTAATGTGGTCTTACCCCAAATAGATGTTTTGCATGTTACAAATCTTCACGAAGGCTAGATTGATATCAAGCTACACACATAACTAGATTAACCCCAAATGGGAATGCATGTTACCGTTTTATCCCCGTCACGTAAGTTACAAGAACATATTACGTAAGTTATAGGTGTGAAAACTCATCCCCATTTGATGTTTTATCTTGTCTAAAGCAGCAGTACATTCAGTACTCACGAGACAAACATGTCCCATGTCAAAATGTTCGAAAACAATTAATGCATATCCCAGCAAAACGGTATTTGTAGTGCACTTTTTTCGGCGGAAGGATCCTTAATGTGGTCTTACCCCAAATAGATGTTTTGCATGTTACAAATCTTCACGAAGGGTAGATTGATATCAAGTTACACACATAACTAGATTAACCCCAAATGGGAATGCATGTTACCGTTTTATCCCCGTCACGTAAGTTACAAGAACTTATTACGTAAGTTATAGGTGTGAAAACTCATCCCCATTTGAAGTTTTTTCTTGTCTAAAGCAGCAGTACCTTCAGTACTCACGAGACAAACATGTCCCATATCAAAGTGTTCGAAAAAAATTAATGCATATCACAGCAAAACGGTATTTGTAGTGCACTTTTTTCGGCGGAATGATCTTTAATGTGGTCTTACCCCAAATAGATGTTTTGCATGTTACAAATCTTCACGAAGGCTAGATTGATATCAAGCTACACACATAACTAGATTAATCACAAATGGGAATGCATGTTACCGTTCTATCTCCGTCACGTAAGTTACAAGAACATATTACGTAAGTTATAGGTGTGAAAACTAAACCCCATTTGAAGTTTTTTCTTATCTAAAGCAGCAGTACATTCAGTACTCACGAGACAAACATGTTCCATGTCAAAGTGTTCGAAAAAAATTAATGCATATCACAGCAAAACGGTATTTGTAGTGCACTTTTTTCGGCGGAAGGATCCTTAATGTGGTCTTACCCCAAATATATGTTTTGCATGTTACAAATCTTCACGAAGGGTAGATTGATATCAAGCTACACACATAACTAGATTAACCCCAAATGGGAATGCATGTTACCGTTTTATCCCCGTCACGTAAGTTACAAGAACATATTACGTAAGTTATAGGTGTGAAAACTCATCCCCATTTGAAGTTTTTTCTTGTCTAAAGCAGCAGTACCTTCAGTACTCACGAGACAAACATGTCCCATATCAAAGTGTTCGAAACAAATTAATGCATATCACAGCAAAACGGTATTTGTAGTGCACTTTTTTCGGCGGAATGATCTTTAATGTGGTCTTACCCCAAATAGATGTTTTGCACGTTACAAATCTTCACGAAGGCTAGATTGATATCAAGCTACACACATAACTAGATTAACCCCAAATGGGAATGCATGTTACCGTTTTATCCCCGTCACGTAAGTTACAAGAACATATTACGTAAGTTATAGGTGTGAAAACTCATCCCCATTTGATGTTTTATCTTGTCTAAAGCAGCAGTACATTCAGTACTCACGAGATAAACATGTCCCATGTCAAAATGTTCGAAAAAAATTAATGCATATCACAGCAAAACGGTATTTGTAGTTCATTTTTTTCGGCGGAAGGATCCTTAATGTGGTCTTACCCCAAATATATGTTTTGCATGTTACAAATCTTCACGAAGGGTAGATTGATATCAAGCTACACACATAACTAGATTAACCCCAAATGGGAATGCATGTTACCGTTTTATCCCCGTCACGTAAGTTACAAGAACTTATTACGTAAGTTATAGGTGTGAAAACTCATCCCCATTTGAAGTTTTTTCTTGTCTAAAGCAGCAGTACCTTCAGTACTCACGAGACAAACATGTCCCATATCAAAGTGTTCGAACAAAATTAATGCATATCACAGCAAAACGGTATTTGTAGTGCACTTTTTTCGGCGGAATGATCTTTAATGTGGTCTTACCCCAAATAGATGATTTGCACGTTACAAATCTTCACGAAGGCTAGATTGATATCAAGCTACACACATAATTAGATTAACCACAAATGGGAATGCATGTTACCGTTCTATCTCCGTCACGTAAGTTACAAGAACATATTACGTAACTTATAGGTGTGAAAACTCATCACCATTTCAAGTTTTATCTTGTCTAAAGCAGCAGTACCTTCAGAACTCACGAGACAAACATGTCCCATGTCAAAATGTTCGAAAAAAATTAATGCATTTCACAGCAAAACGGTATTTGTAGTGCACTTTTTTCGGCGGAAGGATCCTTAATGTGGTCTTACCCCAAATAGATGTTTTGCACGTTACAAATCTTCACGAAGGCTAGATTGATATCAAGCTACACACATAACTAGATTAACCCCAAATGGGAATGCATGTTACCGTTTTATCCCCGTCACGTAAGTTACAAGAACATATTACGTAAGTTATAGGTGTGAAAACTCATCCCCATTTGAAGTTTTTTCTTGTCTAAAGCAGCAGTACCTTCAGTACTCACGAGACAAACATGTCCCATATCAAAGTGTTCGAAAAAAATTAATGCATATCACAGCAAAACGGTATTTGTAATGCACTTTTTTCGGCGGAAGGATATTTAATGTGGTCTTACCCCAAATAGATGTTTTGCATGTTACAAATCTTCACGAAGGCTAGATTGATATCAAGCTACACACATAACTAGATTAACCCCCAAATGGGAATGCATGTTACCGTTTTATCCCCGTCACGTAAGTTACAAGAACATATTACGTAAGTTATAGGTGTGAAAACTCATCCCCATTTGATGTTTTATCTTGTCTAAAGCAGCAGTACATTCAGTACTCACGAGACAAACATGTCCCATGTCAAAATGTTCGAAAAAAATTAATGCATATCACAGCAAAACGGTATTTGTACTGCACTTTTTTCGGCGGAAGGATCCTTAATGTGGTCTTACCCCAAATAGATGTTTTGCATGTTACAAATCTTCACGAAGGCTAGATTGATATCATGCTACACACATAACTAGATTAACCCCAAATGGGAATGCATGTTACCGTTTTATCCCCGTCACGTAAGTTACAAGAACATATTACGTAAGTTATAGGTGTGAAAACTCATCCCCATTTGATGTTTTATCTTGTCTAAAGCAGCAGTACATTCAGTACTCACGAGACAAACATGTCCCATGTAAAAATGTTCGAAAAAAATGTATGCATATCACAGCAAAACGGTATTTGTAGTGCACTTTTTTCGGCGGAAGGATCCTTAATGTGGTCTTACCCCAAATAGATGTTTTGCATGTTACAAATCTTCACGAAGGCTAGATTGGTATCAAGTTACACACATAACTAGATTAACCCCAAATGGGAATGCATGTTACCGTTTTATCCCCGTCACGTAAGTTACAAGAACATATTACGTAAGTTATAGGTGTGAAAACTCATCACTATTTGAAGTTTTTTCTTGTCTAAAGCAGCAGTACCTTCAGTACTCACGAGACAAACATGTCCCATATCAAAGTGTTCGAAAAAAATTAATGCATATCACAGCAAAACGGTATTTGTAATGCACTTTTTTCGGCGGAAGGATATTTAATGTGGTCTTACCCCAAATAGATGTTTTGCATGTTACAAATCTTCACGAAGGCTAGATTGATATCAAGCTACACACATAACTAGATTAACCCCCAAATGGGAATGCATGTTACCGTTTTATCCCCGTCACGTAAGTTACAAGAACATATTACGTAAGTTATAGGTGTGAAAACTCATCCCCATTTGATGTTTTATCTTGTCTAAAGCATCAGTACATTCAGTACTCACGAGACAAACATGTCCCATGTCAAAATGTTTGAAAAAAATTAATGCATATCACAGCAAAACGGTATTTGTAGTGCACTTTTTTCGGCGGAAGGATCCTTAATGTGGTCTTACCCCAAATAGATGTTTTGCATGTTACAAATCTTCACGAAGGCTAGATTGATATCATGCTACACACATAACTAGATTAACCCCAAATGGGAATGCATGTTACCGTTTTATCCCCGTCACGTAAGTTACAAGAACATATTACGTAAGTTATAGGTGTGAAAACTCATCCCCATTTGATGTTTTATCTTGTCTAAAGCAGCAGTACATTCAGTACTCACGAGACAAACATGTCCCATGTAAAAATGTTCGAAAAAAATTAATGCATATCACAGCAAAACGGTATTTGTAGTGCACTTTTTTTCGGCGGAAGGATCCTTAATGTGGTCTTACCCCAAATAGATGTTTTGCATGTTACAAATCTTCACGAAGGCTAGATTGGTATCAAGCTACACACATAACTAGATTAACCCCAAATGGGAATGCATGTTACCGTTTTATCCCCGTCACGTAAGTTACAAGAACATATTACGTAAGTTATAGGTGTGAAAACTCATCCCCATTTGAAGTTTTTTCTTGTCTAAAGCAGCAGTACCTTCAGTACTCACGAGACAAACATGTCCCATATTAAAGTTTTTGAAAAACATTAATGCAAATCACAGCAAAACGGTATTTGTAGTGCACTTTTTTCGGCGGAAGGATCCTTAATGTGGTCTTACCCCAAATAGATGTTTTGCACGTTACAAATCTTCACGAAGGCTAGATTGATATCAAGCTACACACATAACTAGATTAACCCCAAATGGGAATGCATGTTACCGTTTTATCCCCGTCACGTAAGTTACAAGAACATATTACGTAAGTTATAGGTGTGAAAACTCATCCCCATTTGAAGTTTTTTCTTGTCTAAAGCAGCAGTACCTTCAGTACTCACGAGACAAACATGTCCCATATCAAAGTTTTCGAAAAAAATTAATGCAAATCACAGCAAAACGGTATTTGTAGTGCACTTTTTTCGGCGGAAGGATCTTTAATGTGGTCTTACCCCAAATATATGTTTTGCACGTTACAAATCTTCACGAAGGCTAGATTGATATCAAGCTACACACATAACTAGATTAACCCCAAATGGGAATGCATGTTACCGTTTTATCCCCGTCACGTAAGTTACAAGAACATATTACGTAAGTTATAGGTGTGAAAACTCATCCCCATTTGAAGTTTTTTCTTGTCTAAAGCAGCAGTACCTTCAGTACTCACGAGACAAACATGTCCCATATCAAAGTGTTCGAAAAAAATTAATGCATATCACAGCAAAACGGTATTTGTAGTGCACTTTTTTCGGCGGAAGGATCCTTAATGTGGTCTTACCCCAAATATATGTTTTGCATGTTACAAATCTTCACGAAGGCTAGATTGATATCAAGCTACACACATAACTAGATTAATCACAAATGGGAATGCATGTTACCGTTCTATCTCCGTCACGTAAGTTACAAGAACATATTACGTAAGTTATAGGTGTGAAAACTAATCCCCATTTGAAGTTTTTTCTTGTCTAAAGCAGCAGTACCTTCAGTACTCACGAGACAAACATGTACCATATGAAAGTTTTTGAAAAAAATTAATGCAAATCACAGCAAAACGGTATTTGTAGTGCACTTTTTTCGGCGGAAGGATCTTTAATGTGGTCTTACCCCAAATAGATGTTTTGCACGTTACAAATCTTCACGAAGGCTAGATTGATATCAAGCTACACACATAACTAGATTAACCCCAAATGGGAATGCATGTTACCGTTTTATCCCCGTCACGTAAGTTACAAGAACATATTACGTAAGTTATAGGTGTGAAAACTCATCACTATTTGAAGTTTTTTCTTGTCTAAAGCAGCAGTACCTTCAGTACTCACGAGACAAACATGTCCCATATCAAAGTGTTCGAAAAAAATTAATGCATATCACAGCAAAACGGTATTTGTAATGCACTTTTTTCGGTGGAAGGATATTTAATGTGGTCTTACCCCAAATAGATGTTTTGCATGTTACAAATCTTCACGAAGGCTAGATTGATATCAAGCTACACACATAACTAGATTAACCCCAAATGGGAATGCATGTTACCGTTTTATCCCCGTCACGTAAGTTACAAGAACATATTACGTAAGTTATAGGTGTGAAAACTCATCCCCATTTGAAGTTTTTTCTTGTCTAAAGCAGCAGTACCTTCAGTACTCACGAGACAAACATGTCCCATATCAAAGTGTTCGAAAAAAATTAATGCATATCACAGCAAAACGGTATTTGTAGTGCACTTTTTTCGGCGGAAGGATCCTTAATGTGGTCTTACCCCAAATATATGTTTTGCATGTTACAAATCTTCACGAAGGCTAGATTGATATCAAGCTACACACATAACTAGATTAATCACAAATGGGAATGCATGTTACCGTTCTATCTCCGTCACGTAAGTTACAAGAACATATTACGTAAGTTATAGGTGTGAAAACTAATCCCCATTTGAAGTTTTTTCTTGTCTAAAGCAGCAGTACCTTCAGTACTCACGAGACAAACATGTACCATATGAAAGTTTTTGAAAAAAATTAATGCAAATCACAGCAAAACGGTATTTGTAGTGCACTTTTTTCGGCGGAAGGATCTTTAATGTGGTCTTACCCCAAATAGATGTTTTGCACGTTACAAATCTTCACGAAGGCTAGATTGATATCAAGCTACACACATAACTAGATTAACCCCAAATGGGAATGCATGTTACCGTTTTATCCCCGTCACGTAAGTTACAAGAACATATTACGTAAGTTATAGGTGTGAAAACTCATCACTATTTGAAGTTTTTTCTTGTCTAAAGCAGCAGTACCTTCAGTACTCACGAGACAAACATGTCCCATATCAAAGTGTTCGAAAAAAATTAATGCATATCACAGCAAAACGGTATTTGTAATGCACTTTTTTCGGCGGAAGGATATTTAATGTGGTCTTACCCCAAATAGATGTTTTGCATGTTACAAATCTTCACGAAGGCTAGATTGATATCAAGCTACACACATAACTAGATTAACCCCAAATGGGAATGCATGTTACCGTTTTATCCCCGTCACGTAAGTTACAAGAACATATTACGTAAGTTATAGGTGTGAAAACTCATCCCCATTTGAAGTTTTTTCTTGTCTAAAGCAGCAGTACCTTCAGTACTCACGAGACAAACATGTCCCATATCAAAGTTTTCGAAAAAAATTAATGCAAATCACAGCAAAACGGTATTTGTAGTGCACTTTTTTCGGCGGAAGGATCTTTAATGTGGTCTTACCCCAAATATATGTTTTGTACGTTACAAATCTTCACGAAGGCTAGATTGATATCAAGCTACACACATAACTAGATTAACCCCAATTGGGAATGCATGTTACCGATTTATCCCCGTCACGTAAGTTACAAGAACATATTACGTAAGTTATAGGTGTGAAAACTCATCCCCATTTGATGTTTTATCTTGTGTAAAGCAGCAGTACATTCAGTACTCACGAGACAAACATGTCCCATGTCAAAATGTTCGAAAAAAATTAATGCATATCACAGCAAAACGGTATTTGTAGTGCACTTTTTTCGGCGGAAGGATCCTTAATGTGGTCTTACCCCAAATAGATGTTTTGCACGTTACAAATCTTCACGAAGGCTAGATTGATATCAAGCTACACACATAACTAGATTAACCCCAAATGGGAATGCATGTTACCGTTTTATCCCCGTCACGTAAGTTACAAGAACATATTACGTAAGTTATAGGTGTGAAAACTCATCCCCATTTGAAGTTTTTTCTTGTCTAAAGCAGCAGTACCTTCAGTACTCACGAGACAAACATGTCCCATATCAAAGTTTTCTAAAAAAATTAATGCAAATCACAGCAAAACGGTATTTGTAGTGCACTTTTTTCGGCGGAAGGATCTTTAATGTGGTCTTACCCCAAATATATGTTTTGCACGTTACAAATCTTCACGAAGGCTAGATTGATATCAAGCTACACACATAACTAGATTAACCCCAAATGGGAATGCATGTTACCGTTTTATCCCCGTCACGTAAGTTACAAGAACATATTACGTAAGTTATAGGTGTGAAAACTCATCCCCATTTGAAGTTTTTTCTTGTCTAAAGCAGCAGTACCTTCAGTACTCACGAGACAAACATGTCCCATATCAAAGTGTTCGAAAAAAATTAATGCATATCACAGCAAAACGGTATTTGTAGTGCACTTTTTTCGGCAGAAGGATCCTTAATGTGGTCTTACCCCAAATATATGTTTTGCATGTTACAAATCTTCACGAAGGCTAGATTGATATCAAGCTACACACATAACTAGATTAATCACAAATGGGAATGCATGTTACCGTTCTATCTCCGTCACGTAAGTTACAAGAACATATTACGTAAGTTATAGGTGTGAAAACTAATCCCCATTTGAAGTTTTTTCTTATCTAAAGCAGCAGTACATTCAGTACTCACGAGACAAACATGTCCCATGTCAAAGTGTTCGAAAAACATTAATGCATATCACAGCAAAACGGTATTTGTAGTGCACTTTTTTCGGCGGAAGGATCCTTAATGTGGTCTTATCCCAAATAGATGATTTGCTTGTTACAAATCTTCACGAAGGCTAGATTGATATCAAGCTACACACATAACTAGATTAACCCCAAATGGGAATGCATGTTACCGTTTTATCCCCGTCACGTAAGTTACAAGAACATATTACGTAAGTTATAGGTGTGAAAACTCATCCCCATTTGAAGTTTTTTCTTGTCTAAAGCAGCAGTACCTTCAGTACTCACGAGACAAACATGTCCCATATGAAAGTTTTTGAAAAAAATTAATGCAAATCACAGCAAAACGGTATTTGTAGTGCACTTTTTTCGGCGGAAGGATCTTTAATGTGGTCTTACCCCAAATAGATGTTTTGCACGTTACAAATCTTCACGAAGGCTAGATTGATATCAAGCTACACACATAACTAGATTAACCCCAAATGGGAATGCATGTTACCGTTTTATCCCCGTCACGTAAGTTACAAGAACATATTACGTAAGTTATAGGTGTGAAAACTCATCACTATTTGAAGTTTTTTCTTGTCTAAAGCAGCAGTACCTTCAGTACTCACGAGACAAACATGTCCCATATCAAAGTGTTCGAAAAAAATTAATGCATATCACAGCAAAACGGTATTTGTAATGCACTTTTTTCGGCGGAAGGATATTTAATGTGGTCTTACCCCAAATAGATGTTTTGCATGTTACAAATCTTCACGAAGGCTAGATTGATATCAAGCTACACACATAACTAGATTAACCCCAAATGGGAATGCATGTTACCGTTTTATCCCCGTCACGTAAGTTACAAGAACATATTACGTAAGTTATAGGTGTGAAAACTCATCCCCATTTGATGTTTTATCTTGTGTAAAGCAGCAGTACATTCAGTACTCACGAGACAAACATGTCCCATGTCAAAATGTTCGAAAAAAATTAATGCATATCACAGCAAAACGGTATTTGTAGTGCACTTTTTTCGGCGGAAGGATCCTTAATGTGGTCTTACCCCAAATAGATGTTTTGCACGTTACAAATCTTCACGAAGGCTAGATTGATATCAAGCTACACACATAACTAGATTAACCCCAAATGGGAATGCATGTTACCGTTTTATCCCCGTCACGTAAGTTACAAGAACATATTACGTAAGTTATAGGTGTGAAAACTCATCCCCATTTGAAGTTTTTTCTTGTCTAAAGCAGCAGTACCTTCAGTACTCACGAGACAAACATGTCCCATATCAAAGTTTTCGAAAAAAAGTAATGCAAATCACAGCAAAACGGTATTTGTAGTGCACTTTTTTCGGCGGAAGGATCTTTAATGTGGTCTTACCCCAAATATATGTTTTGCACGTTACAAATCTTCACGAAGGCTAGATTGATATCAAGCTACACACATAACTAGATTAACCCCAAATGGGAATGCATGTTACCGTTTTATCCCCGTCACGTAAGTTACAAGAACATATTACGTAAGTTATAGGTGTGAAAACTCATCCCCATTTGATGTTTTATCTTGTGTAAAGCAGCAGTACATTCAGTACTCACGAGACAAACATGTCCCATGTCAAAATTTTCGAAAAAAATTAATGCATATCACAGCAAAACGGTATTTGTAGTGCATTTTTTTCGGCGGAAGGATCCTTAATGTGGTCTTACCCCAAATATATGTTTTGCATGTTACAAATCTTCACGAAGGGTAGATTGATATCAAGCTACACACATAACTAGATTAACCCCAAATGGGAATGCATGTTACCGTTTTATCCCCGTCACGTAAGTTACAAGAACATATTACGTAAGTTATAGGTGTGAAAACTCATCCCCATTTGAAGTTTTTTCTTGTCTAAAGCAGCAGTACCTTCAGTACTCACGAGACAAACATGTCCCATATCAAAGTGTTCGAAAAAAATTAATGCATATCACAGCAAAACGGTATTTGTAGTGCACTTTTTTCGGCGGAAGGATCCTTAATGTGGTCTTACCCCAAATATATGTTTTGCATGTTACAAATCTTCACGAAGGCTAGATTGATATCAAGCTACACACATAACTAGATTAATCACAAATGGGAATGCATGTTACCGTTCTATCTCCGTCACGTAAGTTACAAGAACATATTACGTAAGTTATAGGTGTGAAAACTCATCCCCATTTGAAGTTTTTTCTTGTCTAAAGCAGCAGTACCTTCAGTACTCACGAGACAAACATGTCCCATGTCAAAGTGTTCGAAAAACATTAATGCATATCACAGCAAAACGGTATTTGTAGTGCACTTTTTTCGGCGGAAGGATCCTTAATGTGGTCTTATCCCAAATAGATGATTTGCTTGTTACAAATCTTCACGAAGGCTAGATTGATATCAAGCTACACACATAACTAGATTAACCCCAAATGGGAATGCATGTTACCGTTTTATCCCCGTCACGTAAGTTACAAGAACATATTACGTAAGTTATAGGTGTGAAAACTCATCCCCATTTGAAGTTTTTTCTTGTCTAAAGCAGCAGTACCTTCAGTACTCACGAGACAAACATGTCCCATATGAAAGTTTTTGAAAAAAATTAATGCAAATTACAGCAAAACGGTATTTGTAGTGCACTTTTTTCGGCGGAAGGATCTTTAATGTGGTCTTACCCCAAATAGATGTTTTGCACGTTACAAATCTTCACGAAGGCTAGATTGATATCAAGCTACACACATAACTAGATTAACCCCAAATGGGAATGCATGTTACCGTTTTATCCCCGTCACGTAAGTTACAAGAACATATTACGTAAGTTATAGGTGTGAAAACTCATCACTATTTGAAGTTTTTTCTTGTCTAAAGCAGCAGTACCTTCAGTACTCACGAGACAAACATGTCCCATATCAAAGTGTTCGAAAAAAATTAATGCATATCACAGCAAAACGGTATTTGTAATGCACTTTTTTCGGCGGAAGGATATTTAATGTGGTCTTACCCCAAATAGATGTTTTGCATGTTACAAATCTTCACGAAGGCTAGATTGATATCAAGCTACACACATAACTAGATTAACCCCAAATGGGAATGCATGTTACCGTTTTATCCCCGTCACGTAAGTTACAAGAACATATTACGTAAGTTATAGGTGTGAAAACTCATCCCCATTTGATGTTTTATCTTGTCTAAAGCAGCAGTACATTCAGTACTCACGAGACAAACATGTCCCTTGTCAAAATGTTCGAAAAAAATTAATGCATATCACAGCAAAACGGTATTTGTAGTGCACTTTTTTCGGCGGAAGGATCCTTAATGTGGTCTTACCCCAAATAGATGTTTTGCATGTTACAAATCTTCACGAAGGTTACATTGATATCAAGCTACACACATAACTAGATTAACCCCAAATGGGAATGCATGTTACCGTTTTATCCCCGTCACGTAAGTTACAAGAACATATTACGTAAGTTATAGGTGTGAAAACTCATCCCCATTTGAAGTTTTTTCTTGTCTAAAGCAGCAGTACCTTCAGTACTCACGAGACAAACATGTCCCATATCAAAGTTTTCGAAAAAAAATTATGCAAATCACAGCAAAACGGTATTTGTAGTGCACTTTTTTCGGCGGAAGGATCTTTAATGTGGTCTTACCCCAAATATATGTTTTGCACGTTACAAATCTTCACGAAGGCTAGATTGATATCAAGCTACACACATAACTAGATTAACCCCAAATGGGAATGCATGTTACCGTTTTATCCCCGTCACGTAAGTTACAAGAACATATTACGTAAGTTATAGGTGTGAAAACTCATCCCCATTTGATGTTTTATCTTGAGTAAAGCAGCAGTACATTCAGTACTCACGAGACAAACATGTCCCATGTCAAAATGTTCGAAAAAAATTAATGCATATCACAGCAAAACGGTATTTTAAGTGCACTTTTTTCGGCGGAAGGATCCTTAATGTGGTCTTACCCCAAATAGATGTTTTGCACGTTACAAATCTTCACGAAGGCTAGATTGATATCAAGCTACACACATAACTAGATTAACCCCAAATGGGAATGCATGTTACCGTTTTATCCCCGTCACGTAAGTTACAAGAACATATTACGTAAGTTATAGGTGTGAAAACTCATCCCCATTTGAAGTTTTTTCTTGTCTAAAGCAGCAGTACCTTCAGTACTCACGAGACAAACATGTCCCATATCAAAGTGTTCGAAAAAAATTAATGCATATCACAGCAAAACGGTATTTGTAATGCACTTTTTTCGGCGAAAGGATATTTAATGTGGTCTTACCCCAAATAGATGTTTTGCATGTTACAAATCTTCACGAAGGCTAGATTGATATCAAGCTACACACATAACTAGATTAACCCCAAATGTGAATGCATGTTACCGTTTTATCCCCGTCACGTAAGTTACAAGAACATATTACGTAAGTTATAGGTGTGAAAACTCATCCCCATTTGATGTTTTATCTTGTCTAAAGCAGCAGTACATTCAGTACTCACGAGACAAACATGTCCCATGTCAAAATGTTCGAAAAAAATTAATGCATATCACAGCAAAACGGTATTTGTAGTGCATTTTTTTCGGCGGAAGGATCCTTAATGTGGTCTTACCCCAAATAGATGTTTTGCATGTTACAAATCTTCACGAAGGCTAGATTGATATCATGCTACACACATAACTAGATTAACCCCAAATGGGAATGCATGTTACCGTTTTATCCCCGTCACGTAAGTTACAAGAACATATTACGTAAGTTATAGGTGTGAAAACTCATCCCCATTTGATGTTTTATCTTGTCTAAAGCAGCAGTACATTCAGTACTCACGAGACAAACATGTCCCATGTAAAAATGTTCGAACAAAATTAATACATATCACAGCAAAACGGTATTTGTAGTGCACTTTTTTCGGCGGAAGGATCCTTAATGTGGTCTTACCCCAAATAGATGTTTTGCATGTTACAAATCTTCACGAAGGCTAGATTGATATCAAGCTACACACATAACTAGATTAACCCCAAATGGGAATGCATGTTACCGTTTTATCCCCGTCACGTAAGTTACAAGAACATATTACGTAAGTTATAGGTGTGAAAACTCATCCCCATTTGAAGTTTTTTCTTGTCTAAAGCAGCAGTACCTTCAGTACTCACGAGACAAACATGTCCCATATCAAAGTTTTCGAAAAAAATTAATGCAAATCACAGCAAAACGGTATTTGTAGTGCACTTTTTTCGGCGGAAGGATCTTTAATGTGGTCTTACCCCAAATATATGTTTTGCACGTTACAAATCTTCACGAAGGCTAGATTGATATCAAGCTACACACATAACTAGATTAACCCCAAATGGGAATGCATGTTACCGTTTTATCCCCGTCACGTAAGTTACAAGAACATATTACGTAAGTTATAGGTGTGAAAACTCATCCCCATTTGATGTTTTATCTTGTGTAAAGCAGCAGTACATTCAGTACTCACGAGACAAACATGTCCCATGTCAAAATGTTCGAAAAAAATTAATGCATATCACAGCAAAACGGTATTTGTAGTGCACTTTTTTCGGCGGAAGGATCCTTAATGTGGTCTTACCCCAAATAGTTGTTTTGCACGTTACAAATCTTCACGAAGGCTAGATTGATATCAAGCTAAACACATAACTAGATTAACCCCAAATGGGAATGCATGTTACCGTTTTATCCCCGTCATGTAAGTTACAAGAACATATTACGTAAGTTATAGGTGTGAAAACTCATCCCCATTTGAAGTTTTTTCTTGTCTAAAGCAGCAGTACCTTCAGTACTCACGAGACAAACATGTCCCATATCAAAGTGTTCGAAAAAAATTAATGCATATCACAGCAAAACGGTATTTGTAGTGCACTTTTTTCGGCGGAAGGATCCTTAATGTGGTCTTACCCCAAATATATGTTTTGCATGTTACAAATCTTCACGAAGGCTAGATTGATATCAAGCTGCACACATAACTAGATTAATCACAAATGGGAATGCATGTTACCGTTCTATCTCCGTCACGTAAGTTACAAGAACATATTACGTAAGTTATAGGTGTGAAAACTAATCCCCATTTGAAGTTTTTTCTTGTCTAAAGCAGCAGTACCTTCAGTACTCACGAGACAAACATGTCCCATATCAAAGTGTTCGAAAAAAATTAATACATATCACAGCAAAACGGTATTTGTAATGCACTTTTTTCGGCGGAAGGATATTTAATGTGGTCTTACCCCAAATAGATGTTTTGCATGTTACAAATCTTCACGAAGGCTAGATTGATATCAAGCTACACACATAACTAGATTAACCCCAAATGTGAATGCATGTTACCGTTTTATCCCCGTCACGTAAGTTACAAGAACATATTACGTAAGTTATAGGTGTGAAAACTCATCCCCATTTAATGTTTTATCTTGTCTAAAGCAGCAGTACATTCAGTACTCACGAGACAAACATGTCCCATGTAAAAATGTTCGAAAAAAATTAATGCATATCACAGCAAAACGGTATTTGTAGTGCATTTTTTTCGGCGGAAGGATCCTTAATGTGGTCTTACCCCAAATAGATGTTTTGCATGTTACAAATCTTCACGAAGGCTAGATTGATATCATGCTACACACATAACTAGATTAACCCCAAATGGGAATGCATGTTACCGTTTTATCCCCGTCACGTAAGTTACAAGAACATATTACGTAAGTTATAGGTGTGAAAACTCATCCCCATTTGATGTTTTATCTTGTCTAAAGCAGCAGTACATTCAGTACTCACGAGAAAAACATGTCCCATGTAAAAATGTTCGAAAAAAATTAATACATATCACAGCAAAACGGTATTTGTAGTGCACTTTTTTCGGCGGAAGGATCCTTAATGTGGTCTTACCCCAAATAGATGTTTTGCATGTTACAAATCTTCACGAAGGCTAGATTGATATCAAGCTACACACATAACTAGATTAACCCCAAATGGGAATGCATGTTACCGTTTTATCCCCGTCACGTAAGTTACAAGAACATATTACGTAAGTTATAGGTGTGAAAACTCATCCCCATTTGATGTTTTATCTTGTCTAAAGCAGCAGTACATTCAGTACTCACGAGACAAACATGTCCCATGTCAAAATGTTCGAAAAAAATTAATGCATATCACAGCAAAACGGTATTTGTAGTGCATTTTTTTCGGCGGAAGGATCCTTAATGTGGTCTTACCCCAAATAGATGTTTTGCATGTTACAAATCTTCACGAAGGCTAGATTGATATCATGCTACACACATAACTAGATTAACCCCAAATGGGAATGCATGTTACCGTTTTATCCCCGTCACGTAAGTTACAAGAACATATTACGTAAGTTATAGGTGTGAAAACTCATCCCCATTTGATGTTTTATCTTGTCTAAAGCAGCAGTACATTCAGTACTCACGAGACAAACATGTCCCATGTAAAAATGTTCGAACAAAATTAATACATATCACAGCAAAACGGTATTTGTAGTGCACTTTTTTCGGCGGAAGGATCCTTAATGTGGTCTTACCCCAAATAGATGTTTTGCATGTTACAAATCTTCACGAAGGCTAGATTGATATCAAGCTACACACATAACTAGATTAACCCCAAATGGGAATGCATGTTACCGTTTTATCCCCGTCACGTAAGTTACAAGAACATATTACGTAAGTTATAGGTGTGAAAACTCATCCCCATTTGAAGTTTTTTCTTGTCTAAAGCAGCAGTACCTTCAGTACTCACGAGACAAACATGTCCCATATCAAAGTTTTCGAAAAAAATTAATGCAAATCACAACAAAACGGTATTTGTAGTGCACTTTTTTCGGCGGAAGGATCTTTAATGTGGTCTTACCCCAAATATATGTTTTGCACGTTACAAATCTTCACGAAGGCTAGATTGATATCAAGCTACACACATAACTAGATTAACCCCAAATGGGAATGCATGTTACCGTTTTATCCCCGTCACGTAAGTTACAAGAACATATTACGTAAGTTATAGGTGTGAAAACTCATCCCCATTTGATGTTTTATCTTGTGTAAAGCAGCAGTACATTCAGTACTCACGAGACAAACATGTCCCATGTCAAAATGTTCGAAAAAAATTAATGCATATCACAGCAAAACGGTATTTGTAGCGCACTTTTTTCGGCGGAAGGATCCTTAATGTGGTCTTACCCCAAATAGTTGTTTTGCACGTTACAAATCTTCACGAAGGCTAGATTGATATCAAGCTAAACACATAACTAGATTAACCCCAAATGGGAATGCATGTTACCGTTTTATCCCCGTCATGTAAGTTACAAGAACATATTACGTAAGTTATAGGTGTGAAAACTCATCCCCATTTGAAGTTTTTTCTTGTCTAAAGCAGCAGTACCTTCAGTACTCACGAGACAAACATGTCCCATATCAAAGTGTTCGAAAAAAATTAATGCATATCACAGCAAAACGGTATTTGTAGTGCACTTTTTTCGGCGGAAGGATCCTTAATGTGGTCTTACCCCAAATATATGTTTTGCATGTTACAAATCTTCACGAAGGCTAGATTGATATCAAGCTGCACACATAACTAGATTAATCACAAATGGGAATGCATGTTACCGTTCTATCTCCGTCACGTAAGTTACAAGAACATATTACGTAAGTTATAGGTGTGAAAACTAATCCCCATTTGAAGTTTTTTCTTGTCTAAAGCAGCAGTACCTTCAGTACTCACGAGACAAACATGTCCCATATCAAAGTGTTCGAAAAAAATTAATGCATATCACAGCAAAACGGTATTTGTAATGCACTTTTTTCGGCGGAAGGATATTTAATGTGGTCTTACCCCAAATAGATGTTTTGCATGTTACAAATCTTCACGAAGGCTAGATTGATATCAAGCTACACACATAACTAGATTAACCCCAAATGTGAATGCATGTTACCGTTTTATCCCCGTCACGTAAGTTACAAGAACATATTACGTAAGTTATAGGTGTGAAAACTCATCCCCATTTGATGTTTTATCTTGTCTAAAGCAGCAGTACATTCAGTACTCACGAGACAAACATGTCCCATGTCAAAATGTTCGAAAAAAATTAATGCATATCACAGCAAAACGGTATTTGTAGTGCATTTTTTTCGGCGGAAGGATCCTTAATGTGGTCTTACCCCAAATAGATGTTTTGCATGTTACAAATCTTCACGAAGGCTAGATTGATATCATGCTACACACATAACTAGATTAACCCCAAATGGGAATGCATGTTACCGTTTTATCCCCGTCACGTAAGTTACAAGAACATATTACGTAAGTTATAGGTGTGAAAACTCATCCCCATTTGATGTTTTATCTTGTCTAAAGCAGCAGTACATTCAGTACTCACGAGACAAACATGTCCCATGTAAAAATGTTCGAACAAAATTAATACATATCACAGCAAAACGGTATTTGTAGTGCACTTTTTTCGGCGGAAGGATCCTTAATGTGGTCTTACCCCAAATAGATGTTTTGCATGTTACAAATCTTCACGAAGGCTAGATTGATATCAAGCTACACACATAACTAGATTAACCCCAAATGGGAATGCATGTTACCGTTTTATCCCCGTCACGTAAGTTACAAGAACATATTACGTAAGTTATAGGTGTGAAAACTCATCCCCATTTGAAGTTTTTTCTTGTCTAAAGCAGCAGTACCTTCAGTACTCACGAGACAAACATGTCCCATATCAAAGTTTTCGAAAAAAATTAATGCAAATCACAGCAAAACGGTATTTGTAGTGCACTTTTTTCGGCGGAAGGATCTTTAATGTGGTCTTACCCCAAATATATGTTTTGCACGTTACAAATCTTCACGAAGGCTAGATTGATATCAAGCTACACACATAACTAGATTAACCCCAAATGGGAATGCATGTTACCGTTTTATCCCCGTCACGTAAGTTACAAGAACATATTACGTAAGTTATAGGTGTGAAAACTCATCCCCATTTGATGTTTTATCTTGTGTAAAGCAGCAGTACATTCAGTACTCACGAGACAAACATGTCCCATGTCAAAATGTTCGAAAAAAATTAATGCATATCACAGCAAAACGGTATTTGTAGTGCACTTTTTTCGGCGGAAGGATCCTTAATGTTTTATTACCCCAAATATATGTTTTGCATGTTACAAATCTTCACGAAGGCTAGATTGATATCAAGCTACACACATAACTAGATTAATCACAAATGGGAATGCATGTTACCGTTCTATCTCCGTCACGTAAGTTACAAGAACATATTACGTAAGTTATAGGTGTGAAAACTAATCCCCATTTGAAGTTTTTTTTTATCTAAAGCAGCAGTACATTCAGTACTCACGAGACAAACATGTCCCATGTCAAAGTGTTCGAAAAACATTAATGCATATCACAGCAAAACGGTATTTGTAATGCACTTTTTTCGGCGGAAGGGTATTTAATGTGGTCTTACCCCAAATAGATGTTTTGCATGTTACAAATCTTCACGAAGGCTAGATTGATATCAAGCTACACACATAACTAGATTAACCCCAAATGGGAATGCATGTTACCGTTTTATCCCGTCACATAAGTTACAAGAACATATTACGTAAGTTATAGTTATGAAAACTCATCCCCATTTGATGTTTTATCTTGTCTAAAGCAGCAGTACATTCAGTACTCACGAGACAAACATGTCCCATGTAAAAATGTTCGAAAAAAATTAATACATATCACAGCAAAACGGTATTTGTAGTGCACTTTTTTCGGCGGAAGGATCTTTAATGTGGTCTTACCCCAAATAGATGTTTTGCATGTTACAAATCTTCACGAAGGCTAGATTGATATCAAGCTACACACATAACTAGATTAACCCCAAATGGGAATGCATGTTACCGTTTTATCCCCGTCACGTAAGTTACAAGAACATATTACGTAAGTTATAGGTGTGAAAACTCATCCCCATTTGAAGTTTTATCTTGTCTAAAGCAGCAGTACCTTCAGTACTCACGAGACAAACATGTCCCATTTCAAAGTTTTCGAAAAAAATTAATGCAAATCACAGCAAAACGGTATTTGTAGTGCACTTTTTTCGGCGGAAGGATCTTTAATGTGGTCTTACCCCAAATATATGTTTTGCACGTTACAAATCTTCACGAAGGCTAGATTGATATCAAGCTACACACATAACTAGATTAACCCCAAATGGGAATGCATGTTACCGTTTTATCCCCGTCACGTAAGTTACAAGAACATATTACGTAAGTTATAGGTGTGAAAACTAATCCCCATTTGAAGTTTTTTCTTATCTAAAGCAGCAGTACATTCAGTACTCACGAGACAAACATGTCCCATGTCAAAGTGTTCGAAAAACATTAATGCATATCACAGCAAAACGGTATTTGTAATGCACTTTTTTCGGCGGAAGGATATTTAATGTGGTCTTACCCCAAATAGATGTTTTGCACGTTACAAATCTTCACGAAGGCTAGATTGATATCAAGCTACACACATAACTAGATTAACCCCAAATGGGAATGCATGTTACCGTTTTATCCCCGTCACGTAAGTTACAAGAACATATTACGTAAGTTATAGGTGTGAAAACTCATCCCCATTTGATGTTTTATCTTGTGTAAAGCAGCAGTACATTCAGTACTCACGAGACAAACATGTCCCATGTCAAAATGTTCGAAAAAAATTAATGCATATCACAGCAAAACGGTATTTGTAGTGCACTTTTTTCGGCGGAAGGATCCTTAATGTGGTCTTACCCCAAATAGTTGTTTTGCACGTTACAAATCTTCACGAAGGCTAGATTGATATCAAGCTAAACACATAACTAGATTAACCCCAAATGGGAATGCATGTTACCGTTTTATCCCCGTCATGTAAGTTACAAGAACATATTACGTAAGTTATAGGTGTGAAAACTCATCCCCATTTGAAGTTTTTTCTTGTCTAAAGCAGCAGTACCTTCAGTACTCACGAGACAAACATGTCCCATATCAAAGTGTTCGAAAAAAATTAATGCATATCACAGCAAAACGGTATTTGTAGTGCACTTTTTTCGGCGGAAGGATCCTTAATGTGGTCTTACCCCAAATATATGTTTTGCATGTTACAAATCTTCACGAAGGCTAGATTGATATCAAGCTGCACACATAACTAGATTAATCACAAATGGGAATGCATGTTACCGTTCTATCTCCGTCACGTAAGTTACAAGAACATATTACGTAAGTTATAGGTGTGAAAACTAATCCCCATTTGAAGTTTTTTCTTGTCTAAAGCAGCAGTACCTTCAGTACTCACGAGACAAACATGTCCCATATCAAAGTGTTCGAAAAAAATTAATGCATATCACAGCAAAACGGTATTTGTAATGCACTTTTTTCGGCGGAAGGATATTTAATGTGGTCTTACCCCAAATAGATGTTTTGCATGTTACAAATCTTCACGAAGGCTAGATTGATATCAAGCTACACACATAACTAGATTAACCCCAAATGTGAATGCATGTTACCGTTTTATCCCCGTCACGTAAGTTACAAGAACATATTACGTAAGTTATAGGTGTGAAAACTCATCCCCATTTAATGTTTTATCTTGTCTAAAGCAGCAGTACATTCAGTACTCACGAGACAAACATGTCCCATGTAAAAATGTTCGAAAAAAATTAATGCATATCACAGCAAAACGGTATTTGTAGTGCATTTTTTTCGGCGGAAGGATCCTTAATGTGGTCTTACCCCAAATAGATGTTTTGCATGTTACAAATCTTCACGAAGGCTAGATTGATATCATGCTACACACATAACTAGATTAACCCCAAATGGGAATGCATGTTACCGTTTTATCCCCGTCACGTAAGTTACAAGAACATATTACGTAAGTTATAGGTGTGAAAACTCATCCCCATTTGATGTTTTATCTTGTCTAAAGCAGCAGTACATTCAGTACTCACGAGAAAAACATGTCCCATGTAAAAATGTTCGAAAAAAATTAATACATATCACAACAAAACGGTATTTGTAGTGCACTTTTTTCGGCGGAAGGATCCTTAATGTGGTCTTACCCCAAATAGATGTTTTGCATGTTACAAATCTTCACGAAGGCTAGATTGATATCAAGCTACACACATAACTAGATTAACCCCAAATGGGAATGCATGTTACCGTTTTATCCCCGTCACGTAAGTTACAAGAACATATTACGTAAGTTATAGGTGTGAAAACTCATCCCCATTTGAAGTTTTTTCTTGTCTAAAGCAGCAGTACCTTCAGTACTCACGAGACAAACATGTCCCATATAAAAGTTTTCGAAAAAAATTAATGCAAATTACAGCAAAACGGTATTTGTAGTGCACTTTTTTCGGCGGAAGGATCCTTAATGTTTTATTACCCCAAATATATGTTTTGCATGTTACAAATCTTCACGAAGGCTAGATTGATATCAAGCTACACACATAACTAGATTAATCACAAATGGGAATGCATGTTACCGTTCTATCTCCGTCACGTAAGTTACAAGAACATATTACGTAAGTTATAGGTGTGAAAACTAATCCCCATTTGAAGTTTTTTCTTATCTAAAGCAGCAGTACATTCAGTACTCACGAGACAAACATGTCCCATGTCAAAGTGTTCGAAAAACATTAATGCATATCACAGCAAAACGGTATTTGTAATGCACTTTTTTCGGCGGAAGGGTATTTAATGTGGTCTTACCCCAAATAGATGTTTTGCATGTTACAAATCTTCACGAAGGCTAGATTGATATCAAGCTACACACATAACTAGATTAACCCCAAATGGGAATGCATGTTACCGTTTTATCCCGTCACATAAGTTACAAGAACATATTACGTAAGTTATAGTTATGAAAACTCATCCCCATTTGATGTTTTATCTTGTCTAAAGCAGCAGTACATTCAGTACTCACGAGACAAACATGTCCCATGTCAAAATGTTCGAAAAAAATTAATGCATATCACAGCAAAACGGTATTTGTAGTGCACTTTTTTCGGCGGAAGGATCCTTAATGTGGTCTTACCCCAAATAGATGTTTTGCATGTTACAAATCTTCACGAAGGCTAGATTGATATCAAGCTACACATATAACTAGATTAACCCCAAATGTGAATGCATGTTACCGTTTTATCCCCGTCACGTAAGTTACAAGAACATATTACGTAAGTTATAGGTGTGAAAACTCATCCCCATTTGATGTTTTATCTTGTCTAAAGCAGCAGTACATTCAGTACTCACGAGACAAACATGTCCCATGTAAAAATGTTCGAAAAAAATTAATACATATCACAGCAAAACGGTATTTGTAGTGCACTTTTTTCGGCGGAAGGATCTTTAATGTGGTCTTACCCCAAATAGATGTTTTGCATGTTACAAATCTTCACGAAGGCTAGATTGATATCAAGCTACACACATAACTAGATTAACCCCAAATGGGAATGCATGTTACCGTTTTATCCCCGTCACGTAAGTTACAAGAACATATTACGTAAGTTATAGGTGTGAAAACTCATCCCCATTTGAAGTTTTTTCTTGTCTAAAGCAGCAGTACCTTCAGTACTCACGAGACAAACATGTCCCATTTCAAAGTTTTCGAAAAAAATTAATGCAAATCACAGCAAAACGGTATTTGTAGTGCACTTTTTTCGGCGGAAGGATCTTTAATGTGGTCTTACCCCAAATATATGTTTTGCACGTTACAAATCTTCACGAAGGCTAGATTGATATCAAGCTACACACATAACTAGATTAACCCCAAATGGGAATGCATGTTACCGTTTTATCCCCGTCACGTAAGTTACAAGAACATATTACGTAAGTTATAGGTGTGAAAACTAATCCCCATTTGAAGTTTTTTCTTATCTAAAGCAGCAGTACATTCAGTACTCACGAGACAAACATGTCCCATGTCAAAGTGTTCGAAAAACATTAATGCATATCACAGCAAAACGGTATTTGTAATGCACTTTTTTCGGCGGAAGGGTATTTAATGTGGTCTTACCCCAAATAGATGTTTTGCATGTTACAAATCTTCACGAAGGCTAGATTGATATCAAGCTACACACATAACTAGATTAACCCCAAATGGGAATGCATGTTACCGTTTTATCCCCGTCACATAAGTTACAAGAACATATTACGTAAGTTATAGGTGTGAAAACTCATCCCCATTTGATGTTTTATCTTGTCTAAAGCAGCAGTACATTCAGTACTCACGAGACAAACATGTCCCATGTCAAAATGTTCGAAAAAAATTAATGCATATCACAGCAAAACGGTATTTGTAGTGCACTTTTTTCGGCGGAAGGATCCTTAATGTGGTCTTACCCCAAATAGATGTTTTGCACGTTACAAATCTTCACGAAGACTAGATTGATATCAAGCTACACACATAACTAGATTAACCCCAAATGGGAATGCATGTTACCGTTTTATCCCCGTCACGTAAGTTACAAGAACATATTACGTAAGTTATAGGTGTGAAAACTCATCCCCATTTGAAGTTTTTTCTTGTCTAAAGCAGCAGTACCTTCAGTACTCACGAGACAAACATGTCCCATATCAAAGTGTTCGAAAAAAATTAATGCATATCACAGCAAAACGGTATTTGTAATGCACTTTTTTCGGCGGAAGGATATTTAATGTGGTCTTACCCCAAATAGATGTTTTGCATGTTACAAATCTTCACGAAGGCTAGATTGATATCAAGCTACACACATAACTAGATTAACCCCAAATGTGAATGCATGTTACCGTTTTATCCCCGTCACATAAGTTACAAGAACATATTACGTAAGTTATAGGTGTGAAAACTCATCCCCATTTGATGTTTTATCTTGTCTAAAGCAGCAGTACATTCAGTACTCACGAGACAAACATGTCCCATGTAAAAATGTTCGAAAAAAATTAATACATATCACAGCAAAACGGTATTTGTAGTGCACTTTTTTCGGCGGAAGGATCTTTAATGTGGTCTTACCCCAAATAGATGTTTTGCATGTTACAAATCTTCACGAAGGATAGATTGATATCAAGCTACACACATAACTAGATTAATCCCCAAATGGGAATGCATGTTACCATTTTATCCCCGTCACGTAAGTTACAAGAACATATTACGTAAGTTATAGGTGTGAAAACTCATCCCCATTTGAAGTTTTTTCTTGTCTAAAGCAGCAGTACCTTCAGTACTCACGAGACAAACATGTCCCATTTCAAAGTTTTCGAAAAAAATTAATGCAAATCACAGCAAAACGGTATTTGTAGTGCACTTTTTTCGGCGGAAGGATCTTTAATGTGGTCTTACCCCAAATATATGTTTTGCACGTTACAAATCTTCACGAAGGCTAGATTGATATCAAGCTACACACATAACTAGATTAACCCCAAATGGGAATGCATGTTACCGTTTTATCCCCGTCACGTAAGTTACAAGAACATATTACGTAAGTTATAGGTGTGAAAACTCATCCCCATTTGATGTTTTATCTTGTCTAAAGCAGCAGTACATTCAGTACTCACGATACAAACATGTCCCATGTCAAAGTTTTCGAACAAAATTTATGCATATCACAGCATAACGGTATTTTAAGTGCACTTTTTTCGGCGGACGGATCCTTAATGTGGTCTTACCCCAAATAGATGTTTTGCATGTTACAAATCTTCACGAAGGCTAGACTGATATCAAGCTACACACATAACTAGATTAACCACAAATGGGAATGCATGTTACCGTTTTATCTCCGTCACGTAAGTTACAAGAACATATTACGTAAGTTATAGGTGTGAAAACTCATCCCCATTTGATGTTTTATCTTGTCTAAAGCAGCAGTACATTCAGTACTCACGATACAAACATGTCCCATGTCAAAGTTTTCGAACAAAATTTATGCATATCACAGCATAACGGTATTTTAAGTGCACTTTTTTCGGCGGACGGATCCTTAATGTGGTCTTACCCCAAATAGATGTTTTGCATGTTACAAATCTTCACGAAGGCTAGACTGATATCAAGCTACACACATAACTAGATTATCCACAAATGGGAATGCATGTTACCGTTTTATCTCCGTCACGTAAGTTACAAGAACATATTACGTAAGTTATAGGTGTGAAAACTCATCCCCATTTGATGTTTTATCTTGTCTAAAGCAGCAGTACATTCAGTACTCACGATACAAACATGTCCCATGTCAAAGTTTTCGAACAAAATTTATACATATCACAGCATAACGGTATTTTAAGTGCACTTTTTTCGGCGGACGGATCCTTAATGTGGTCTTACCCCAAATAGATGTTTTGCATGTTACAAATCTTCACGAAGGCTAGACTGATATCAAGCTACACACATAACTAGATTAACCACAAATGGGAATGCATGTTACCGTTTTATCTCCGTCACGTAAGTTACAAGAACATATTACGTAAGTTATAGGTGTGAAAACTCATCCCCATTTGATGTTTTATCTTGTCTAAAGCAGCAGTACATTCAGTACTCACGATACAAACATGTCCCATGTCAAAGTTTTCGAACAAAATTTATGCATATCACAGCATAACGGTATTTTAAGTGCACTTTTTTCGGCGGACGGATCCTTAATGTGGTCTTACCCCAAATAGATGTTTTGCATGTTACAAATCTTCACGAAGGCTAGACTGATATCAAGCTACACACATAACTAGATTAACCACAAATGGGAATGCATGTTACCGTTTTATCTCCGTCACGTAAGTTACAAGAACATATTACGTAAGTTATAGGTGTGAAAACTCATCCCCATTTGATGTTTTATCTTGTCTAAAGCAGCAGTACATTCAGTACTCACGATACAAACATGTCCCATGTCAAAGTTTTCGAACAAAATTTATGCATATCACAGCATAACGGTATTTTAAGTGCACTTTTTTCGGCGGACGGATCCTTAATGTGGTCTTACCCCAAATAGATGTTTTGCATGTTACAAATCTTCACGAAGGCTAGACTGATATCAAGCTACACACATAACTAGATTATCCACAAATGGGAATGCATGTTACCGTTTTATCTCCGTCACGTAAGTTACAAGAACATATTACGTAAGTTATAGGTGTGAAAACTCATCCCCATTTGATGTTTTATCTTGTCTAAAGCAGCAGTACATTCAGTACTCACGATACAAACATGTCCCATGTCAAAGTTTTCGAACAAAATTTATGCATATCACAGCATAACGGTATTTTAAGTGCACTTTTTTCGGCGGACGGATCCTTAATGTGGTCTTACCCCAAATAGATGTTTTGCATGTTACAAATCTTCACGAAGGCTAGACTGATATCAAGCTACACACATAACTAGATTAACCACAAATGGGAATGCATGTTACCGTTTTATCTCCGTCACGTAAGTTACAAGAACATATTACGTAAGTTATAGGTGTGAAAACTCATCCCCATTTGATGTTTTATCTTGTCTAAAGCAGCAGTACATTCAGTACTCACGATACAAACATGTCCCATGTCAAAGTTTTCGAACAAAATTTATGCATATCACAGCATAACGGTATTTTAAGTGCACTTTTTTCGGCGGACGGATCCTTAATGTGGTCTTACCCCAAATAGATGTTTTGCATGTTACAAATCTTCACGAAGGCTAGACTGATATCAAGCTACACACATAACTAGATTAACCACAAATGGGAATGCATGTTACCGTTTTATCTCCGTCACGTAAGTTACAAGAACATATTACGTAAGTTATAGGTGTGAAAACTCATCCCCATTTGATGTTTTATCTTGTCTAAAGCAGCAGTACATTCAGTACTCACGATACAAACATGTCCCATGTCAAAGTTTTCGAACAAAATTTATGCATATCACAGCATAACGGTATTTTAAGTGCACTTTTTTCGGCGGACGGATCCTTAATGTGGTCTTACCCCAAATAGATGTTTTGCATGTTACAAATCTTCACGAAGGCTAGACTGATATCAAGCTACACACATAACTAGATTAACCACAAATGGGAATGCATGTTACCGTTTTATCTCCGTCACGTAAGTTACAAGAACATATTACGTAAGTTATAGGTGTGAAAACTCATCCCCATTTGATGTTTTATCTTGTCTAAAGCAGCAGTACATTCAGTACTCACGATACAAACATGTCCCATGTCAAAGTTTTCGAACAAAATGTATGCATATCACAGCATAACGGTATTTTAAGTGCACTTTTTTCGGCGGACGGATCCTTAATGTGGTCTTACCCCAAATAGATGTTTTGCATGTTACAAATCTTCACGAAGGCTAGACTGATATCAAGCTACACACATAACTAGATTAACCACAAATGGGAATGCATGTTACCGTTTTATCTCCGTCACGTAAGTTACAAGAACATATTACGTAAGTTATAGGTGTGAAAACTCATCCCCATTTGATGTTTTATCTTGTCTAAAGCAGCAGTACATTCAGTACTCACGATACAAACATGTCCCATGTCAAAGTTTTCGAACAAAATTTATGCATATCACAGCATAACGGTATTTTAAGTGCACTTTTTTCGGCGGACGGATCCTTAATGTGGTCTTACCCCAAATAGATGTTTTGCATGTTACAAATCTTCACGAAGGCTAGACTGATATCAAGCTACACACATAACTAGATTAACCACAAATGGGAATGCATGTTACCGTTTTATCTCCGTCACGTAAGTTACAAGAACATATTACGTAAGTTATAGGTGTGAAAACTCATCCCCATTTGATGTTTTATCTTGTCTAAAGCAGCAGTACATTCAGTACTCACGATACAAACATGTCCCATGTCAAAGTTTTCGAACAAAATTTATGCATATCACAGCATAACGGTATTTTAAGTGCACTTTTTTCGGCGGACGGATCCTTAATGTGGTCTTACCCCAAATAGATGTTTTGCATGTTACAAATCTTCACGAAGGCTAGACTGATATCAAGCTACACACATAACTAGATTAACCACAAATGGGAATGCATGTTACCGTTTTATCTCCGTCACGTAAGTTACAAGAACATATTACGTAAGTTATAGGTGTGAAAACTCATCCCCATTTGATGTTTTATCTTGTCTAAAGCAGCAGTACATTCAGTACTCACGATACAAACATGTCCCATGTCAAAGTTTTCGAACAAAATTTATGCATATCACAGCATAACGGTATTTTAAGTGCACTTTTTTCGGCGGACGGATCCTTAATGTGGTCTTACCCCAAATAGATGTTTTGCATGTTACAAATCTTCACGAAGGCTAGACTGATATCAAGCTACACACATAACTAGATTAACCACAAATGGGAATGCATGTTACCGTTTTATCTCCGTCACGTAAGTTACAAGAACATATTACGTAAGTTATAGGTGTGAAAACTCATCCCCATTTGATGTTTTATCTTGTCTAAAGCAGCAGTACATTCAGTACTCACGATACAAACATGTCCCATGTCAAAGTTTTCGAACAAAATGTATGCATATCACATCATAACGGTATTTTAAGTGCACTTTTTTCGGCGGACGGATCCTTAATGTGGTCTTACCCCAAATAGATGTTTTGCATGTTACAAATCTTCACGAAGGCTAGACTGATATCAAGCTACACACATAACTAGATTAACCACAAATGGGAATGCATGTTACCGTTTTATCTCCGTCACGTAAGTTACAAGAACATATTACGTAAGTTATAGGTGTGAAAACTCATCCCCATTTGATGTTTTATCTTGTCTAAAGAAGCAGTACATTCAGTACTCACGATACAAACATGTCCCATGTCAAAGTTTTCGAACAAAATTTATGCATATCACAGCATAACGGTATTTTAAGTGCACTTTTTTCGGCGGACGGATCCTTAATGTGGTCTTACCCCAAATAGATGTTTTGCATGTTACAAATCTTCACGAAGGCTAGACTGATATCAAGCTACACACATAACTAGATTAACCACAAATGGGAATGCATGTTACCGTTTTATCTCCGTCACGTAAGTTACAAGAACATATTACGTAAGTTATAGGTGTGAAAACTCATCCCCATTTGATGTTTTATCTTGTCTAAAGCAGCAGTACATTCAGTACTCACGATACAAACATGTCCCATGTCAAAGTTTTCGAACAAAATTTATGCATATCACAGCATAACGGTATTTTAAGTGCACTTTTTTCGGCGGACGGATCCTTAATGTGGTCTTACCCCAAATAGATGTTTTGCATGTTACAAATCTTCACGAAGGCTAGACTGATATCAAGCTACACACATAACTAGATTAACCACAAATGGGAATGCATGTTACCGTTTTATCTCCGTCACGTAAGTTACAAGAACATATTACGTAAGTTATAGGTGTGAAAACTCATCCCCATTTGATGTTTTATCTTGTCTAAAGCAGCAGTACATTCAGTACTCACGATACAAACATGTCCCATGTCAAAGTTTTCGAACAAAATGTATGCATATCACAGCATAACGGTATTTTAAGTGCACTTTTTTCGGCGGACGGATCCTTAATGTGGTCTTACCCCAAATAGATGTTTTGCATGTTACAAATCTTCACGAAGGCTAGACTGATATCAAGCTACACACATAACTAGATTAACCACAAATGGGAATGCATGTTACCGTTTTATCTCCGTCACGTAAGTTACAAGAACATATTACGTAAGTTATAGGTGTGAAAACTCATCCCCATTTGATGTTTTATCTTGTCTAAAGCAGCAGTACATTCAGTACTCACGATACAAACATGTCCCATGTCAAAGTTTTCGAACAAAATTTATGCATATCACAGCATAACGGTATTTTAAGTGCACTTTTTTCGGCGGACGGATCCTTAATGTGGTCTTACCCCAAATAGATGTTTTGCATGTTACAAATCTTCACGAAGGCTAGACTGATATCAAGCTACACACATAACTAGATTAACCACAAATGGGAATGCATGTTACCGTTTTATCTCCGTCACGTAAGTTACAAGAACATATTACGTAAGTTATAGGTGTGAAAACTCATCCCCATTTGATGTTTTATCTTGTCTAAAGCAGCAGTACATTCAGTACTCACGATACAAACATGTCCCATGTCAAAGTTTTCGAACAAAATTTATGCATATCACAGCATAACGGTATTTTAAGTGCACTTTTTTCGGCGGACGGATCCTTAATGTGGTCTTACCCCAAATAGATGTTTTGCATGTTACAAATCTTCACGAAGGCTAGACTGATATCAAGCTACACACATAACTAGATTAACCACAAATGGGAATGCATGTTACCGTTTTATCTCCGTCACGTAAGTTACAAGAACATATTACGTAAGTTATAGGTGTGAAAACTCATCCCCATTTGATGTTTTATCTTGTCTAAAGCAGCAGTACATTCAGTACTCACGATACAAACATGTCCCATGTCAAAGTTTTCGAACAAAATTTATGCATATCACAGCATAACGGTATTTTAAGTGCACTTTTTTCGGCGGACGGATCCTTAATGTGGTCTTACCCCAAATAGATGTTTTGCATGTTACAAATCTTCACGAAGGCTAGACTGATATCAAGCTACACACATAACTAGATTAACCACAAATGGGAATGCATGTTACCGTTTTATCTCCGTCACGTAAGTTACAAGAACATATTACGTAAGTTATAGGTGTGAAAACTCATCCCCATTTGATGTTTTATCTTGTCTAAAGCAGCAGTACATTCAGTACTCACGACACAAACATGTCCCATGTCAAAGTTTTCGAACAAAATTTATGCATATCACAGCATAACGGTATTTTAAGTGCACTTTTTTCGGCGGACGGATCCTTAATGTGGTCTTACCCCAAATAGATGTTTTGCATGTTACAAATCTTCACGAAGGCTAGACTGATATCAAGCTACACACATAACTAGATTAACCACAAATGGGAATGCATGTTACCGTTTTATCTCCGTCACGTAAGTTACAAGAACATATTACGTAAGTTATAGGTGTGAAAACTCATCCCCATTTGATGTTTTATCTTGTCTAAAGCAGCAGTACATTCAGTACTCACGATACAAACATGTCCCATGTCAAAGTTTTCGAACAACATTTATGCATATCACAGCATAACGGTATTTTAAGTGCACTTTTTTCGGCGGACGGATCCTTAATGTGGTCTTACCCCAAATAGATGTTTTGCATGTTACAAATCTTCACGAAGGCTAGACTGATATCAAGCTACACACATAACTAGATTAACCACAAATGGGAATGCATGTTACCGTTTTATCTCCGTCACGTAAGTTACAAGAACATATTACGTAAGTTATAGGTGTGAAAACTCATCCCCATTTGATGTTCTATCTTGTCTAAAGCAGCAGTACATTCAGTACTCACGACACAAACATGTCCCATGTCAAAGTTTTCGAACAAAATTTATGCATATCACAGCATAACGGTATTTTAAGTGCACTTTTTTCGGCGGACGGATCCTTAATGTGGTCTTACCCCAAATAGATGTTTTGCATGTTACAAATCTTCACGAAGGCTAGACTGATATCAAGCTACACACATAACTAGATTAACCACAAATGGGAATGCATGTTACCGTTTTATCTCCGTCACGTAAGTTACAAGAACATATTACGTAAGTTATAGGTGTGAAAACTCGTCCCCATTTGATGTTTTATCTTGTCTAAAGCAGCAGTACATTCAGTACTCACGATACAAACATGTCCCATGTCAAAGTTTTCGAACAACATTTATGCATATCACAGCATAACGGTATTTTAAGTGCACTTTTTTCGGCGGACGGATCCTTAATGTGGTCTTACCCCAAATAGATGTTTTGCATGTTACAAATCTTCACGAAGGCTAGACTGATATCAAGCTACACACATAACTAGATTAACCACAAATGGGAATGCATGTTACCGTTTTATCTCCGTCACGTAAGTTACAAGAACATATTACGTAAGTTATAGGTGTGAAAACTCATCCCCATTTGATGTTCTATCTTGTCTAAAGCAGCAGTACATTCAGTACTCACGACACAAACATGTCCCATGTCAAAGTTTTCGAACAAAATTTATGCATATCACAGCATAACGGTATTTTAAGTGCACTTTTTTCGGCGGACGGATCCTTAATGTGGTCTTACCCCAAATAGATGTTTTGCATGTTACAAATCTTCACGAAGGCTAGACTGATATCAAGCTACACACATAACTAGATTAACCACAAATGGGAATGCATGTTACCGTTTTATCTCCGTCACGTAAGTTACAAGAACATATTACGTAAGTTATAGGTGTGAAAACTCGTCCCCATTTGATGTTTTATCTTGTCTAAAGCAGCAGTACATTCAGTACTCACGATACAAACATGTCCCATGTCAAAGTTTTCGAACAAAATTTATGCATATCACAGCATAACGGTATTTTAAGTGCACTTTTTTCGGCGGACGGATCCTTAATGTGGTCTTACCCCAAATAGATGTTTTGCATGTTACAAATCTTCACGAAGGCTAGACTGATATCAAGCTACACACATAACTAGATTAACCACAAATGGGAATGCATGTTACCGTTTTATCTCCGTCACGTAAGTTACAAGAACATATTACGTAAGTTATAGGTGTGAAAACTCATCCCCATTTGATGTTCTATCTTGTCTAAAGCAGCAGTACATTCAGTACTCACGATACAAACATGTCCCATGTCAAAGTTTTCGAACAAAATTTATGCATATCACAGCATAACGGTATTTTAAGTGCACTTTTTTCGGCGGACGGATCCTTAATGTGGTCTTACCCCAAATAGATGTTTTGCATGTTACAAATCTTCACGAAGGCTAGACTGATATCAAGCTACACACATAACTAGATTAACCACAAATGGGAATGCATGTTACCGTTTTATCTCCGTCACGTAAGTTACAAGAACATATTACGTAAGTTATAGGTGTGAAAACTCATCCCCATTTGATGTTTTATCTTGTCTAAAGCAGCAGTACATTCAGTACTCACGATACAAACATGTCCCATGTCAAAGTTTTCGAACAAAATTTATGCATATCACAGCATAACGGTATTTTAAGTGCACTTTTTTCGGCGGACGGATCCTTAATGTGGTCTTACCCCAAATAGATGTTTTGCATGTTACAAATCTTCACGAAGGCTAGACTGATATCAAGCTACACACATAACTAGATTAACCACAAATGGGAATGCATGTTACCGTTTTATCTCCGTCACGTAAGTTACAAGAACATATTACGTAAGTTATAGGTGTGAAAACTCATCCCCATTTGATGTTTTATCTTGTCTAAAGCAGCAGTACATTCAGTACTCACGATACAAACATGTCCCATGTCAAAGTTTTCGAACAAAATTTATGCATATCACAGCATAACGGTATTTTAAGTGCACTTTTTTCGGCGGACGGATCCTTAATGTGGTCTTACCCCAAATAGATGTTTTGCATGTTACAAATCTTCACGAAGGCTAGACTGATATCAAGCTACACACATAACTAGATTAACCACAAATGGGAATGCATGTTACCGTTTTATCTCCGTCACGTAAGTTACAAGAACATATTACGTAAGTTATAGGTGTGAAAACTCATCCCCATTTGATGTTTTATCTTGTCTAAAGCAGCAGTACATTCAGTACTCACGATACAAACATGTCCCATGTCAAAGTTTTCGAACAAAATTTATGCATATCACAGCATAACGGTATTTTAAGTGCACTTTTTTCGGCGGACGGATCCTTAATGTGGTCTTACCCCAAATAGATGTTTTGCATGTTACAAATCTTCACGAAGGCTAGACTGATATCAAGCTACACACATAACTAGATTAACCACAAATGGGAATGCATGTTACCGTTTTATCTCCGTCACGTAAGTTACAAGAACATATTACGTAAGTTATAGGTGTGAAAACTCATCCCCATTTGATGTTTTATCTTGTCTAAAGCAGCAGTACATTCAGTACTCACGATACAAACATGTCCCATGTCAAAGTTTTCAAACAAAATTTATGCATATCACAGCATAACGGTATTTTAAGTGCACTTTTTTCGGCGGACGGATCCTTAATGTGGTCTTACCCCAAATAGATGTTTTGCATGTTACAAATCTTCACGAAGGCTAGACTGATATCAAGCTACACACATAACTAGATTAACCACAAATGGGAATGCATGTTACCGTTTTATCTCCGTCACGTAAGTTACAAGAACATATTACGTAAGTTATAGGTGTGAAAACTCATCCCCATTTGATGTTTTATCTTGTCTAAAGCAGCAGTACATTCAGTACTCACGATACAAACATGTCCCATATCAAAGTTTTCGAACAAAATGTATGCATATCACAGCATAACGGTATTTTAAGTGCACTTTTTTCGGCGGACGGATCCTTAATGTGGTCTTACCCCAAATAGATGTTTTGCATGTTACAAATCTTCACGAAGGCTAGACTGATATCAAGCTACACACATAACTAGATTAACCACAAATGGGAATGCATGTTACCGTTTTATCTCCGTCACGTAAGTTACAAGAACATATTACGTAAGTTATAGGTGTGAAAACTCATCCCCATTTGATGTTTTATCTTGTCTAAAGCAGCAGTACATTCAGTACTCACGATACAAACATGTCCCATGTCAATGTTTTCGAACAAAATTTATGCATATCACAGCATAACGGTATTTTAAGTGCACTTTTTTCGGCGGACGGATCCTTAATGTGGTCTTACCCCAAATATATGTTTTGCATGTTACAAATCTTCACGAAGGCTAGACTGATATCAAGCTACACACATAACTAGATTAACCACAAATGGGAATGCATGTTACCGTTTTATCTCCGTCACGTAAGTTACAAGAACATATTACGTAAGCTATAGGTGTGAAAACTCATCCCCATTTGATGTTTTATCTTGTCTAAAGCAGCAGTACATTCAGTACTCACGATACAAACATGTCCCATGTCAAAGTTTTCGAACAAAATTTATGCATATCACAGCATAACGGTATTTTAAGTGCACTTTTTTCGGCGGACGGATCCTTAATGTGGTCTTACCCCAAATAGATGTTTTGCATGTTACAAATCTTCACGAAGGCTAGACTGATATCAAGCTACACACATAACTAGATTAACCACAAATGGGAATGCATGTTACCGTTTTATCTCCGTCACGTAAGTTACAAGAACATATTACGTAAGTTATAGGTGTGAAAACTCATCCCCATTTGATGTTTTATCTTGTCTAAAGCAGCAGTACATTCAGTACTCACGATACAAACATGTCCCATGTCAAAGTTTTCAAACAAAATTTATGCATATCACAGCATAACGGTATTTTAAGTGCACTTTTTTCGGCGGACGGATCCTTAATGTGGTCTTACCCCAAATAGATGTTTTGCATGTTACAAATCTTCACGAAGGCTAGACTGATATCAAGCTACACACATAACTAGATTAACCACAAATGGGAATGCATGTTACCGTTTTATCTCCGTCACGTAAGTTACAAGAACATATTACGTAAGTTATAGGTGTGAAAACTCATCCCCATTTGATGTTTTATCTTGTCTAAAGCAGCAGTACATTCAGTACTCACGATACAAACATGTCCCATATCAAAGTTTTCGAACAAAATGTATGCATATCACAGCATAACGGTATTTTAAGTGCACTTTTTTCGGCGGACGGATCCTTAATGTGGTCTTACCCCAAATAGATGTTTTGCATGTTACAAATCTTCACGAAGGCTAGACTGATATCAAGCTACACACATAACTAGATTAACCACAAATGGGAATGCATGTTACCGTTTTATCTCCGTCACGTAAGTTACAAGAACATATTACGTAAGTTATAGGTGTGAAAACTCATCCCCATTTGATGTTTTATCTTGTCTAAAGCAGCAGTACATTCAGTACTCACGATACAAACATGTCCCATGTCAAAGTTTTCGAACAAAATTTATGCATATCACAGCATAACGGTATTTTAAGTGCACTTTTTTCGGCGGACGGATCCTTAATGTGGTCTTACCCCAAATAGATGTTTTGCATGTTACAAATCTTCACGAAGGCTAGACTGATATCAAGCTACACACATAACTAGATTAACCACAAATGGGAATGCATGTTACCGTTTTATCTCCGTCACGTAAGTTACAAGAACATATTACGTAAGTTATAGGTGTGAAAACTCATCCCCATTTGATGTTTTATCTTGTCTAAAGCAGCAGTACATTCAGTACTCACGATACAAACATGTCCCATGTCAAAGTTTTCGAACAAAATTTATGCATATCACAGCATAACGGTATTTTAAGTGCACTTTTTTCGGCGGACGGATCCTTAATGTGGTCTTACCCCAAATAGATGTTTTGCATGTTACAAATCTTCACGAAGGCTAGACTGATATCAAGCTACACACATAACTAGATTAACCACAAATGGGAATGCATGTTACCGTTTTATCTCCGTCACGTAAGTTACAAGAACATATTACGTAAGTTATAGGTGTGAAAACTCATCCCCATTTGATGTTTTATCTTGTCTAAAGCAGCAGTACATTCAGTACTCACGATACAAACATGTCCCATGTCAAAGTTTTCGAACAAAATTTATGCATATCACAGCATAACGGTATTTTAAGTGCACTTTTTTCGGCGGACGGATCCTTAATGTGGTCTTACCCCAAATAGATGTTTTGCATGTTACAAATCTTCACGAAGGCTAGACTGATATCAAGCTACACACATAACTAGATTAACCACAAATGGGAATGCATGTTACCGTTTTATCTCCGTCACGTAAGTTACAATAACATATTACGTAAGTTATAGGTGTGAAAACTCATCCCCATTTGATGTTTTATCTTGTCTAAAGCAGCAGTACATTCAGTACTCACGATACAAACATGTCCCATGTCAAAGTTTTCGAACAAAATTTATGCATATCACAGCATAACGGTATTTTAAGTGCACTTTTTTCGGCGGACGGATCCTTAATGTGGTCTTACCCCAAATAGATGTTTTGCATGTTACAAATCTTCACGAAGGCTAGACTGATATCAAGCTACACACATAACTAGATTAACCACAAATGGGAATGCATGTTACCGTTTTATCTCCGTCACGTAAGTTACAAGAACATATTACGTAAGTTATAGGTGTGAAAACTCATCCCCATTTGATGTTTTATCTTGTCTAAAGCAGCAGTACATTCAGTACTCACGATACGAACATGTCCCATGTCAAAGTTTTCGAACAAAATGTATGCATATCACAGCATAACGGTATTTTAAGTGCACTTTTTTCGGCGGACGGATCCTTAATGTGGTCTTACCCCAAATAGATGTTTTGCATGTTACAAATCTTCACGAAGGCTAGACTGATATCAAGCTACACACATAACTAGATTAACCACAAATGGGAATGCATGTTACCGTTTTATCTCCGTCACGTAAGTTACAAGAACATATTACGTAAGTTATAGGTGTGAAAACTCATCCCCATTTGATGTTTTATCTTGTCTAAAGCAGCAGTACATTCAGTACTCACGATACAAACATGTCCCATGTCAAAGTTTTCGAACAAAATTTATGCATATCACAGCATAACGGTATTTTAAGTGCACTTTTTTCGGCGGACGGATCCTTAATGTGGTCTTACCCCAAATAGATGTTTTGCATGTTACAAATCTTCACGAAGGCTAGACTGATATCAAGCTACACACATAACTAGATTAACCACAAATCGGAATGCATGTTACCGTTTTATCTCCGTCACGTAAGTTACAAGAACATATTACGTAAGTTATAGGTGTGAAAACTCATCCCCATTTGATGTTTTATCTTGTCTAAAGCAGCAGTACATTCAGTACTCACGATACAAACATGTCCCATGTCAAAGTTTTCGAACAAAATTTATGCATATCACAGCATAACGGTATTTTAAGTGCACTTTTTTCGGCGGACGGATCCTTAATGTGGTCTTACCCCAAATAGATGTTTTGCATGTTACAAATCTTCACGAAGGCTAGACTGATATCAAGCTACACACATAACTAGATTAACCACAAATGGGAATGCATGTTACCGTTTTATCTCCGTCACGTAAGTTACAAGAACATATTACGTAAGTTATAGGTGTGAAAACTCATCCCCATTTGATGTTTTATCTTGTCTAAAGCAGCAGTACATTCAGTACTCACGATACAAACATGTCCCATGTCAAAGTTTTCGAACAAAATGTATGCATATCACAGCATAACGGTATTTTAAGTGCACTTTTTTCGGCGGACGGATCCTTAATGTGGTCTTACCCCAAATAGATGTTTTGCATGTTACAAATCTTCACGAAGGCTAGACTGATATCAAGCTACACACATAACTAGATTAACCACAAATGGGAATGCATGTTACCGTTTTATCTCCGTCACGTAAGTTACAAGAACATATTACGTAAGTTATAGGTGTGAAAACTCATCCCCATTTGATGTTTTATCTTGTCTAAAGCAGCAGTACATTCAGTACTCACGATACAAACATGTCCCATGTCAAAGTTTTCGAACAAAATGTATGCATATCACAGCATAACGGTATTTTAAGTGCACTTTTTTCGGCGGACGGATCCTTAATGTGGTCTTACCCCAAATAGATGTTTTGCATGTTACAAATCTTCACGAAGGCTAGACTGATATCAAGCTACACACATAACTAGATTAACCACAAATGGGAATGCATGTTACCGTTTTATCTCCGTCACGTAAGTTACAAGAACATATTACGTAAGTTATAGGTGTGAAAACTCATCCCCATTTGATGTTTTATCTTGTCTAAAGCAGCAGTACATTCAGTACTCACGATACAAACATGTCCCATGTCAAAGTTTTCGAACAAAATTTATGCATATCACAGCATAACGGTATTTTAAGTGCACTTTTTTCGGCGGACGGATCCTTAATGTGGTCTTACCCCAAATAGATGTTTTGCATGTTACAAATCTTCACGAAGGCTAGACTGATATCAAGCTACACACATAACTAGATTAACCACAAATGGGAATGCATGTTACCGTTTTATCTCCGTCACGTAAGTTACAAGAACATATTACGTAAGTTATAGGTGTGAAAACTCATCCCCATTTGATGTTTTATCTTGTCTAAAGCAGCAGTACATTCAGTACTCACGATACAAACATGTCCCATGTCAAAGTTTTCGAACAAAATGTATGCATATCACAGCATAACGGTATTTTAAGTGCACTTTTTTCGGCGGACGGATCCTTAATGTGGTCTTACCCCAAATAGATGTTTTGCATGTTACAAATCTTCACGAAGGCTAGACTGATATCAAGCTACACACATAACTAGATTAACCACAAATGGGAATGCATGTTACCGTTTTATCTCCGTCACGTAAGTTACAAGAACATATTACGTAAGTTATAGGTGTGAAAACTCATCCCCATTTGATGTTTTATCTTGTCTAAAGCAGCAGTACATTCAGTACTCACGATACAAACATGTCCCATGTCAAAGTTTTCGAACAAAATTTATGCATACCACAGCATAACGGTATTTTAAGTGCACTTTTTTCGGCGGACGGATCCTTAATGTGGTCTTACCCCAAATAGATGTTTTGCATGTTACAAATCTTCACGAAGGCTAGACTGATATCAAGCTACACACATAACTAGATTAACCACAAATGGGAATGCATGTTACCGTTTTATCTCCGTCACGTAAGTTACAAGAACATATTACGTAAGTTATAGGTGTGAAAACTCATCCCCATTTGATGTTTTATCTTGTCTAAAGCAGCAGTACATTCAGTACTCACGATACAAACATGTCCCATGTCAAAGTTTTCGAACAAAATTTATGCATATCACAGCATAACGGTATTTTAAGTGCACTTTTTTCGGCGGACGGATCCTTAATGTGGTCTTACCCCAAATAGATGTTTTGCATGTTACAAATCTTCACGAAGGCTAGACTGATATCAAGCTACACACATAACTAGATTAACCACAAATGGGAATGCATGTTACCGTTTTATCTCCGTCACGTAAGTTACAAGAACATATTACGTAAGTTATAGGTGTGAAAACTCATCCCCATTTGATGTTTTATCTTGTCTAAAGCAGCAGTTCATTCAGTACTCACGATACAAACATGTCCCATGTCAAAGTTTTCGAACAAAATTTATGCATATCACAGCATAACGGTATTTTAAATGCACTTTTTTCGGCGGACGGATCCTTAATGTGGTCTTACCCCAAATAGATGTTTTGCATGTTACAAATCTTCACGAAGGCTAGACTGATATCAAGCTACACACATAACTAGATTAACCACAAATGGGAATGCATGTTACCGTTTTATCTCCGTCACGTAAGTTACAAGAACATATTACGTAAGTTATAGGTGTGAAAACTCATCCCCATTTGATGTTTTATCTTGTCTAAAGCAGCAGTTCATTCAGTACTCACGATACAAACATGTCCCATGTCAAAGTTTTCGAACAAAATTTATGCATATCACAGCATAACGGTATTTTAAATGCACTTTTTTCGGCGGACGGATCCTTAATGTGGTCTTACCCCAAATAGATGTTTTGCATGTTACAAATCTTCACGAAGGCTAGACTGATATCAAGCTACACACATAACTAGATTAACCACAAATGGGAATGCATGTTACCGTTTTATCTCCGTCACGTAAGTTACAAGAACATATTACGTAAGTTATAGGTGTGAAAACTCATCCCCATTTGATGTTTTATCTTGTCTAAAGCAGCAGTACATTCAGTACTCACGATACAAACATGTCCCATGTCAAAGTTTTCGAACAAAATTTATGCATATCACAGCATAACGGTATTTTATGTGCACTTTTTTCGGCGGACGGATCCTTAATGTGGTCTTACCCCAAATAGATGTTTTGCATGTTACAAATCTTCACGAAGGCTAGACTGATATCAAGCTACACACATAACTAGATTAACCACAAATGGGAATGCATGTTACCGTTTTATCTCCGTCACGTAAGTTACAAGAACATATTACGTAAGTTATAGGTGTGAAAACTCATCCCCATTTGATGTTTTATCTTGTCTAAAGCAGCAGTACATTCAGTACTCACGATACAAACATGTCCCATGTCAAAGTTTTCGAACAAAATTTATGCATATCACAGCATAACGGTATTTTAAGTGCACTTTTTTCGGCGGACGGATCCTTAATGTGGTCTTACCCCAAATAGATGTTTTGCATGTTACAAATCTTCACGAAGGCTAGACTGATATCAAGCTACACACATAACTAGATTAACCACAAATGGGAATGCATGTTACCGTTTTATCTCCGTCACGTAAGTTACAAGAACATATTACGTAAGTTATAGGTGTGAAAACTCATCCCCATTTGATGTTTTATCTTGTCTAAAGCAGCAGTACATTCAGTACTCACGATACAAACATGTCCCATGTCAAAGTTTTCGAACAAAATGTATGCATACCACAGCATAACGGTATTTTAAGTGCACTTTTTTCGGCGGACGGATCCTTAATGTGGTCTTACCCCAAATAGATGTTTTGCATGTTACAAATCTTCACGAAGGCTAGACTGATATCAAGCTACACACATAACTAGATTAACCACAAATGGGAATGCATGTTACCGTTTTATCTCCGTCACGTAAGTTACAAGAACATATTACGTAAGTTATAGGTGTGAAAACTCATCCCCATTTGATGTTTTATCTTGTCTAAAGCACCAGTACATTCAGTACTCACGATACAAACATGTCCCATGTCAAAGTTTTCGAACAAAATTTATGCATATCACAGCATAACGGTATTTTAAGTGCACTTTTTTCGGCGGACGGATCCTTAATGTGGTCTTACCCCAAATAGATGTTTTGCATGTTACAAATCTTCACGAAGGCTAGACTGATATCAAGCTACACACATAACTAGATTAACCACAAATGGGAATGCATGTTACCGTTTTATCTCCGTCACGTAAGTTACAAGAACATATTACGTAAGTTATAGGTGTGAAAACTCATCCCCATTTGATGTTTTATCTTGTCTAAAGCAGCAGTTCATTCAGTACTCACGATACAAACATGTCCCATGTCAAAGTTTTCGAACAAAATTTATGCATATCACAGCATAACGGTATTTTAAATGCACTTTTTTCGGCGGACGGATCCTTAATGTGGTCTTACCCCAAATAGATGTTTTGCATGTTACAAATCTTCACGAAGGCTAGACTGATATCAAGCTACACACATAACTAGATTAACCACAAATGGGAATGCATGTTACCGTTTTATCTCCGTCACGTAAGTTACAAGAACATATTACGTAAGTTATAGGTGTGAAAACTCATCCCCATTTGATGTTTTATCTTGTCTAAAGCAGCAGTACATTCAGTACTCACGATACAAACATGTCCCATGTCAAAGTTTTCGAACAAAATTTATGCATATCACAGCATAACGGTATTTTATGTGCACTTTTTTCGGCGGACGGATCCTTAATGTGGTCTTACCCCAAATAGATGTTTTGCATGTTACAAATCTTCACGAAGGCTAGACTGATATCAAGCTACACACATAACTAGATTAACCACAAATGGGAATGCATGTTACCGTTTTATCTCCGTCACGTAAGTTACAAGAACATATTACGTAAGTTATAGGTGTGAAAACTCATCCCCATTTGATGTTTTATCTTGTCTAAAGCAGCAGTACATTCAGTACTCACGATACAAACATGTCCCATGTCAAAGTTTTCGAACAAAATTTATGCATATCACAGCATAACGGTATTTTAAGTGCACTTTTTTCGGCGGACGGATCCTTAATGTGGTCTTACCCCAAATAGATGTTTTGCATGTTACAAATCTTCACGAAGGCTAGACTGATATCAAGCTACACACATAACTAGATTAACCACAAATGGGAATGCATGTTACCGTTTTATCTCCGTCACGTAAGTTACAAGAACATATTACGTAAGTTATAGGTGTGAAAACTCATCCCCATTTGATGTTTTATCTTGTCTAAAGCAGCAGTACATTCAGTACTCACGATACAAACATGTCCCATGTCAAAGTTTTCGAACAAAATGTATGCATATCACAGCATAACGGTATTTTAAGTGCACTTTTTTCGGCGGACGGATCCTTAATGTGGTCTTACCCCAAATAGATGTTTTGCATGTTACAAATCTTCACGAAGGCTAGACTGATATCAAGCTACACACATAACTAGATTAACCACAAATGGGAATGCATGTTACCGTTTTATCTCCGTCACGTAAGTTACAAGAACATATTACGTAAGTTATAGGTGTGAAAACTCATCCCCATTTGATGTTTTATCTTGTCTAAAGCAGCAGTACATTCAGTACTCACGATACAAACATGTCCCATGTCAAAGTTTTCGAACAAAATTTATGCATATCACAGCATAACGGTATTTTAAGTGCACTTTTTTCGGCGGACGGATCCTTAATGTGGTCTTACCCCAAATAGATGTTTTGCATGTTACAAATCTTCACGAAGGCTAGACTGATATCAAGCTACACACATAACTAGATTAACCACAAATGGGAATGCATGTTACCGTTTTATCTCCGTCACGTAAGTTACAAGAACATATTACGTAAGTTATAGGTGTGAAAACTCATCCCCATTTGATGTTTTATCTTGTCTAAAGCAGCAGTACATTCAGTACTCACGATACAAACATGTCCCATGTCAAAGTTTTCGAACAAAATTTATGCATATCACAGCATAACGGTATTTTAAGTGCACTTTTTTCGGCGGACGGATCCTTAATGTGGTCTTACCCCAAATAGATGTTTTGCATGTTACAAATCTTCACGAAGGCTAGACTGATATCAAGCTACACACATAACTAGATTAACCACAAATGGGAATGCATGTTACCGTTTTATCTCCGTCACGTAAGTTACAAGAACATATTACGTAAGTTATAGGTGTGAAAACTCATCCCCATTTGATGTTTTATCTTGTCTAAAGCAGCAGTTCATTCAGTACTCACGATACAAACATGTCCCATGTCAAAGTTTTCGAACAAAATTTATGCATATCACAGCATAACGGTATTTTAAATGCACTTTTTTCGGCGGACGGATCCTTAATGTGGTCTTACCCCAAATAGATGTTTTGCATGTTACAAATCTTCACGAAGGCTAGACTGATATCAAGCTACACACATAACTAGATTAACCACAAATGGGAATGCATGTTACCGTTTTATCTCCGTCACGTAAGTTACAAGAACATATTACGTAAGTTATAGGTGTGAAAACTCATCCCCATTTGATGTTTTATCTTGTCTAAAGCAGCAGTACATTCAGTACTCACGATACAAACATGTCCCATGTCAAAGTTTTCGAACAAAATTTATGCATATCACAGCATAACGGTATTTTATGTGCACTTTTTTCGGCGGACGGATCCTTAATGTGGTCTTACCCCAAATAGATGTTTTGCATGTTACAAATCTTCACGAAGGCTAGACTGATATCAAGCTACACACATAACTAGATTAACCACAAATGGGAATGCATGTTACCGTTTTATCTCCGTCACGTAAGTTACAAGAACATATTACGTAAGTTATAGGTGTGAAAACTCATCCCCATTTGATGTTTTATCTTGTCTAAAGCAGCAGTACATTCAGTACTCACGATACAAACATGTTCCATGTCAAAGTTTTCGAACAAAATTTATGCATATCACAGCATAACGGTATTTTAAGTGCACTTTTTTCGGCGGACGGATCCTTAATGTGGTCTTACCCCAAATAGATGTTTTGCATGTTACAAATCTTCACGAAGGCTAGACTGATATCAAGCTACACACATAACTAGATTAACCACAAATGGGAATGCATGTTACCGTTTTAACTCCGTCACGTAAGTTACAAGAACATATTACGTAAGTTATAGGTGTGAAAACTCATCCCCATTTGATGTTTTATCTTGTCTAAAGCAGCAGTACATTCAGTACTCACGATACAAACATGTCCCATGTCAAAGTTTTCGAACAACATTTATGCATATCACAGCATAACGGTATTTTAAGTGCACTTTTTTCGGCGGACGGATCCTTAATGTGGTCTTACCCCAAATAGATGTTTTGCATGTTACAAATCTTCACGAAGGCTAGACTGATATCAAGCTTCACACATAACTAGATTAACCACAAATGGGAATGCATGTTACCGTTTTATCTCCGTCACGTAAGTTACAAGAACATATTACGTAAGTTATAGGTGTGAAAACTCATCCCCATTTGATGTTTTATCTTGTCTAAAGCAGCAGTACATTCAGTACTCACGATACAAACATGTCCCATGTCAAAGTTTTCGAAAAAAAATTATGCATATCACAGCATAACGGTATTTTAAGTGCACTTTTTTCGGCGGACGGATCCTTAATGTGGTCTTACCCCAAATAGATGTTTTGCATGTTACAAATCTTCACGAAGGCTAGACTGATATCAAGCTACACACATAACTAGATTAACCACAAATGGGAATGCATGTTACCGTTTTATCTCCGTCACGTAAGTTACAAGAACATATTACGTAAGTTATAGGTGTGAAAACTCATCCCCATTTGATGTTTTATCTTGTCTAAAGCAGCAGTACATTCAGTACTCACGATACAAACATGTCCCATGTCAAAGTTTTCGAACAAAATTTATGCATATCACAGCATAACGGTATTTTAAGTGCACTTTTTTCGGCGGACGGATCCTTAATGTGGTCTTACCCCAAATAGATGTTTTGCATGTTACAAATCTTCACGAAGGCTAGACTGATATCAAGCTACACACATAACTAGATTAACCACAAATGGGAATGCATGTTACCGTTTTATCTCCGTCACGTAAGTTACAAGAACATATTACGTAAGTTATAGGTGTGAAAACTCATCCCCATTTGATGTTTTATCTTGTCTAAAGCAGCAGTACATTCAGTACTCACGATACAAACATGTGCAATGTCAAAGTTTTCGAACAAAATTTATGCATATCACAGCATAACGGTATTTTAAGTGCACTTTTTTCGGCGGACGGATCCTTAATGTGGTCTTACCCCAAATAGATGTTTTGCATGTTACAAATCTTCACGAAGGCTAGACTGATATCAAGCTACACACATAACTAGATTAACCACAAATGGGAATGCATGTTACCGTTTTATCTCCGTCACGTAAGTTACAAGAACATATTACGTAAGTTATAGGTGTGAAAACTCATCCCCATTTGATGTTTTATCTTGTCTAAAGCAGCAGTACATTCAGTACTCACGATACAAACATGTCCCATGTCAAAGTTTTCGAACAAAATGTATGCATATCACAGCATAACGGTATTTTAAGTGCACTTTTTTCGGCGGACGGATCCTTAATGTGGTCTTACCCCAAATAGATGTTTTGCATGTTACAAATCTTCACGAAGGCTAGACTGATATCAAGCTACACACATAACTAGATTAACCACAAATGGGAATGCATGTTACCGTTTTATCTCCGTCACGTAAGTTACAAGAACATATTACGTAAGTTATAGGTGTGAAAACTCATCCCCATTTGATGTTTTATCTTGTCTAAAGCAGCAGTACATTCAGTACTCACGATACAAACATGTCCCATGTCAAAGTTTTCGAACAAAATGTATGCATATCACAGCATAACGGTATTTTAAGTGCACTTTTTTCGGCGGACGGATCCTTAATGTGGTCTTACCCCAAATAGATGTTTTGCATGTTACAAATCTTCACGAAGGCTAGACTGATATCAAGCTACACACATAACTAGATTAACCACAAATGGGAATGCATGTTACCGTTTTATCTCCGTCACGTAAGTTACAAGAACATATTACGTAAGTTATAGGTGTGAAAACTCATCCCCATTTGATGTTTTATCTTGTCTAAAGCAGCAGTACATTCAGTACTCACGATACAAACATGTCCCATGTCAAAGTTTTCGAACAAAATTTATGCATATCACAGCATAACGGTATTTTAAGTGCACTTTTTTCGGCGGACGGATCCTTAATGTGGTCTTACCCCAAATAGATGTTTTGCATGTTACAAATCTTCACGAAGGCTAGACTGATATCAAGCTACACACATAACTAGATTAACCACAAATGGGAATGCATGTTACCGTTTTATCTCCGTCACGTAAGTTACAAGAACATATTACGTAAGTTATAGGTGTGAAAACTCATCCCCATTTGATGTTTTATCTTGTCTAAAGCAGCAGTACATTCAGTACTCACGATACAAACATGTCCCATGTCAAAGTTTTCGAACAAAATTTATGCATATCACAGCATAACGGTATTTTAAGTGCACTTTTTTCGGCGGACGGATCCTTAATGTGGTCTTACCCCAAATAGATGTTTTGCATGTTACAAATCTTCACGAAGGCTAGACTGATATCAAGCTACACACATAACTAGATTAACCACAAATGGGAATGCATGTTACCGTTTTATCTCCGTCACGTAAGTTACAAGAACATATTACGTAAGTTATAGGTGTGAAAACTCATCCCCATTTGATGTTTTATCTTGTCTAAAGCAGCAGTTCATTCAGTACTCACGATACAAACATGTCCCATGTCAAAGTTTTCGAACAAAATTTATGCATATCACAGCATAACGGTATTTTAAATGCACTTTTTTCGGCGGACGGATCCTTAATGTGGTCTTACCCCAAATAGATGTTTTGCATGTTACAAATCTTCACGAAGGCTAGACTGATATCAAGCTACACACATAACTAGATTAACCACAAATGGGAATGCATGTTACCGTTTTATCTCCGTCACGTAAGTTACAAGAACATATTACGTAAGTTATAGGTGTGAAAACTCATCCCCATTTGATGTTTTATCTTGTCTAAAGCAGCAGTACATTCAGTACTCACGATACAAACATGTCCCATGTCAAAGTTTTCGAACAAAATTTATGCATATCACAGCATAACGGTATTTTATGTGCACTTTTTTCGGCGGACGGATCCTTAATGTGGTCTTACCCCAAATAGATGTTTTGCATGTTACAAATCTTCACGAAGGCTAGACTGATATCAAGCTACACACATAACTAGATTAACCACAAATGGGAATGCATGTTACCGTTTTATCTCCGTCACGTAAGTTACAAGAACATATTACGTAAGTTATAGGTGTGAAAACTCATCCCCATTTGATGTTTTATCTTGTCTAAAGCAGCAGTACATTCAGTACTCACGATACAAACATGTTCCATGTCAAAGTTTCCGAACAAAATTTATGCATATCACAGCATAACGGTATTTTAAGTGCACTTTTTTCGGCGGACGGATCCTTAATGTGGTCTTACCCCAAATAGATGTTTTGCATGTTACAAATCTTCACGAAGGCTAGACTGATATCAAGCTACACACATAACTAGATTAACCACAAATGGGAATGCATGTTACCGTTTTAACTCCGTCACGTAAGTTACAAGAACATATTACGTAAGTTATAGGTGTGAAAACTCATCCCCATTTGATGTTTTATCTTGTCTAAAGCAGCAGTACATTCAGTACTCACGATACAAACATGTCCCATGTCAAAGTTTTCGAACAACATTTATGCATATCACAGCATAACGGTATTTTAAGTGCACTTTTTTCGGCGGACGGATCCTTAATGTGGTCTTACCCCAAATAGATGTTTTGCATGTTACAAATCTTCACGAAGGCTAGACTGATATCAAGCTTCACACATAACTAGATTAACCACAAATGGGAATGCATGTTACCGTTTTATCTCCGTCACGTAAGTTACAAGAACATATTACGTAAGTTATAGGTGTGAAAACTCATCCCCATTTGATGTTTTATCTTGTCTAAAGCAGCAGTACATTCAGTACTCACGATACAAACATGTCCCATGTCAAAGTTTTCGAAAAAAAATTATGCATATCACAGCATAACGGTATTTTAAGTGCACTTTTTTCGGCGGACGGATCCTTAATGTGGTCTTACCCCAAATAGATGTTTTGCATGTTACAAATCTTCACGAAGGCTAGACTGATATCAAGCTACACACATAACTAGATTAACCACAAATGGGAATGCATGTTACCGTTTTATCTCCGTCACGTAAGTTACAAGAACATATTACGTAAGTTATAGGTGTGAAAACTCATCCCCATTTGATGTTTTATCTTGTCTAAAGCAGCAGTACATTCAGTACTCACGATACAAACATGTCCCATGTCAAAGTTTTCGAACAAAATTTATGCATATCACAGCATAACGGTATTTTAAGTGCACTTTTTTCGGCGGACGGATCCTTAATGTGGTCTTACCCCAAATAGATGTTTTGCATGTTACAAATCTTCACGAAGGCTAGACTGATATCAAGCTACACACATAACTAGATTAACCACAAATGGGAATGCATGTTACCGTTTTATCTCCGTCACGTAAGTTACAAGAACATACTACGGAAGTTATAGGTGTGAAAACTCATCCCCATTTGATGTTTTATCTTGTCTAAAGCAGCAGTACATTCAGTACTCACGATACAAACATGTCCCATGTCAAAGTTTTCGAACAAAATTTATGCATATCACAGCATAACGGTATTTTAAGTGCACTTTTTTCGGCGGACGGATCCTTAATGTGGTCTTACCCCAAATAGATGTTTTGCATGTTACAAATCTTCACGAAGGCTAGACTGATATCAAGCTACACACATAACTAGATTAACCACAAATGGGAATGCATGTTACCGTTTTATCTCCGTCACGTAAGTTACAAGAACATATTACGTAAGTTATAGGTGTGAAAACTCATCCCCATTTGATGTTTTATCTTGTCTAAAGCAGCAGTACATTCAGTACTCACGATACAAACATGTGCCATGTCAAAGTTTTCGAACAAAATTTATGCATATCACAGCATAACGGTATTTTAAGTGCACTTTTTTCGGCGGACGGATCCTTAATGTGGTCTTACCCCAAATAGATGTTTTGCATGTTACAAATCTTCACGAAGGCTAGACTGATATCAAGCTACACACATAACTAGATTAACCACAAATGGGAATGCATGTTACCGTTTTATCTCCGTCACGTAAGTTACAAGAACATACTACGTAAGTTATAGGTGTGAAAACTCATCCCCATTTGATGTTTTATCTTGTCTAAAGCAGCAGTACATTCAGTACTCACGATACAAACATGTCCCATGTCAAAGTTTTCGAACCAAATTTATGCATATCACAGCATAACGGTATTTTAAGTGCACTTTTTTCGGCGGACGGATCCTTAATGTGGTCTTACCCCAAATAGATGTTTTGCATGTTACAAATCTTCACGAAGGCTAGACTGATATCAAGCTACACACATAACTAGATTAACCACAAATGGGAATGCATGTTACCGTTTTATCTCCGTCACGTAAGTTACAAGAACATATTACGTAAGTTATAGGTGTGAAAACTCATCCCCATTTGATGTTTTATCTTGTCTAAAGCAGCAGTACATTCAGTACTCACGATACAAACATGTCCCATGTCAAAGTTTTCGAACAAAATTTATGCATATCACAGCATAACGGTATTTTAAGTGCACTTTTTTCGGCGGACGGATCCTTAATGTGGTCTTACCCCAAATAGATGTTTTGCATGTTACAAATCTTCACGAAGGCTAGACTGATATCAAGCTACACACATAACTAGATTAACCACAAATGGGAATGCATGTTACCGTTTTATCTCCGTCACGTAAGTTACAAGAACATACTACGTAAGTTATAGGTGTGAAAACTCATCCCCATTTGATGTTTTATCTTGTCTAAAGCAGCAGTACATTCAGTACTCACGATACAAACATGTCCCATGTCAAAGTTTTCGAACAAAATTTATGCATCTCACAGCATAACGGTATTTTAAGTGCACTTTTTTCGGCGGACGGATCCTTAATGTGGTCTTACCCCAAATAGATGTTTTGCATGTTACAAATCTTCACGAAGGCTAGACTGATATCAAGCTACACACATAACTAGATTAACCACAAATGGGAATGCATGTTACCGTTTTATCTCCGTCACGTAAGTTACAAGAACATATTACGTAAGTTATAGGTGTGAAAACTCATCCCCATTTGATGTTTTATCTTGTCTAAAGCAGCAGTACATTCAGTACTCACGATACAAACATGTCCCATGTCAAAGTTTTCGAACAAAATTTATGCATATCACAGCATAACGGTATTTTAAGTGCACTTTTTTCGGCGGACGGATCCTTAATGTGGTCTTACCCCAAATAGATGTTTTGCATGTTACAAATCTTCACGAAGGCTAGACTGATATCAAGCTACACACATAACTAGATTAACCACAAATGGGAATGCATGTTACCGTTTTATCTCCGTCACGTAAGTTACAAGAACATATTACGTAAGTTATAGGTGTGAAAACTCATCCCCATTTGATGTTTTATCTTGTCTAAAGCAGCAGTACATTCAGTACTCACGATACAAACATGTCCCATGTCAAAGTTTTCGAACAAAATTTATGCATATCACAGCATAACGGTATTTTAAATGCACTTTTTTCGGCGGACGGATCCTTAATGTGGTCTTACCCCAAATAGATGTTTTGCATGTTACAAATCTTCACGAAGGCTAGACTGATATCAAGCTACACACATAACTAGATTAACCACAAATGGGAATGCATGTTACCGTTTTATCTCCGTCACGTAAGTTACAAGAACATATTACGTAAGTTATAGGTGTGAAAACTCATCCCCATTTGATGTTTTATCTTGTCTAAAGCAGCAGTACATTCAGTACTCACGATACAAACATGTCCCATGTCAAAGTTTTCGAACAAAATTTATGCATATCACAGCATAACGGTATTTTAAGTGCACTTTTTTCGGCGGACGGATCCTTAATGTGGTCTTACCCCAAATAGATGTTTTGCATGTTACAAATCTTCACGAAGGCTAGACTGATATCAAGCTACACACATAACTAGATTAACCACAAATGGGAATGCATGTTACCGTTTTATCTCCGTCACGTAAGTTACAAGAACATATTACGTAAGTTATAGGTGTGAAAACTCATCCCCATTTGATGTTTTATCTTGTCTAAAGCAGCAGTACATTCAGTACTCACGATACAAACATGTTCCATGTCAAAGTTTTCGAACAAAATTTATGCATATCACAGCATAACGGTATTTTAAGTGCACTTTTTTCGGCGGACGGATCCTTAATGTGGTCTTACCCCAAATAGATGTTTTGCATGTTACAAATCTTCACGAAGGCTAGACTGATATCAAGCTACACACATAACTAGATTAACCACAAATGGGAATGCATGTTACCGTTTTAACTCCGTCACGTAAGTTACAAGAACATATTACGTAAGTTATAGGTGTGAAAACTCATCCCCATTTGATGTTTTATCTTGTCTAAAGCAGCAGTACATTCAGTACTCACGATACAAACATGTCCCATGTCAAAGTTTTCGAACAACATTTATGCATATCACAGCATAACGGTATTTTAAGTGCACTTTTTTCGGCGGACGGATCCTTAATGTGGTCTTACCCCAAATAGATGTTTTGCATGTTACAAATCTTCACGAAGGCTAGACTGATATCAAGCTTCACACATAACTAGATTAACCACAAATGGGAATGCATGTTACCGTTTTATCTCCGTCACGTAAGTTACAAGAACATATTACGTAAGTTATAGGTGTGAAAACTCATCCCCATTTGATGTTTTATCTTGTCTAAAGCAGCAGTACATTCAGTACTCACGATACAAACATGTCCCATGTCAAAGTTTTCGAACAAAATTTATGCATATCACAGCATAACGGTATTTTAAGTGCACTTTTTTCGGCGGACGGATCCTTAATGTGGTCTTACCCCAAATAGATGTTTTGCATGTTACAAATCTTCACGAAGGCTAGACTGATATCAAGCTACACACATAACTAGATTAACCACAAATGGGAATGCATGTTACCGTTTTATCTCCGTCACGTAAGTTACAAGAACATACTACGGAAGTTATAGGTGTGAAAACTCATCCCCATTTGATGTTTTATCTTGTCTAAAGCAGCAGTACATTCAGTACTCACGATACAAACATGTCCCATGTCAAAGTTTTCGAACAAAATTTATGCATATCACAGCATAACGGTATTTTAAGTGCACTTTTTTCGGCGGACGGATCCTTAATGTGGTCTTACCCCAAATAGATGTTTTGCATGTTACAAATCTTCACGAAGGCTAGACTGATATCAAGCTACACACATAACTAGATTAACCACAAATGGGAATGCATGTTACCGTTTTATCTCCGTCACGTAAGTTACAAGAACATATTACGTAAGTTATAGGTGTGAAAACTCATCCCCATTTGATGTTTTATCTTGTCTAAAGCAGCAGTACATTCAGTACTCACGATACAAACATGTGCCATGTCAAAGTTTTCGAACAAAATTTATGCATATCACAGCATAACGGTATTTTAAGTGCACTTTTTTCGGCGGACGGATCCTTAATGTGGTCTTACCCCAAATATATGTTTTGCATGTTACAAATCTTCACGAAGGCTAGACTGATATCAAGCTACACACATAACTAGATTAACCACAAATGGGAATGCATGTTACCGTTTTATCTCCGTCACGTAAGTTACAAGAACATACTACGTAAGTTATAGGTGTGAAAACTCATCCCCATTTGATGTTTTATCTTGTCTAAAGCAGCAGTACATTCAGTACTCACGATACAAACATGTCCCATGTCAAAGTTTTCGAACAAAATTTATGCATATCACAGCATAACGGTATTTTAAGTGCACTTTTTTCGGCGGACGGATCCTTAATGTGGTCTTACCCCAAATAGATGTTTTGCATGTTACAAATCTTCACGAAGGCTAGACTGATATCAAGCTACACACATAACTAGATTAACCACAAATGGGAATGCATGTTACCGTTTTATCTCCGTCACGTAAGTTACAAGAACATATTACGTAAGTTATAGGTGTGAAAACTCATCCCCATTTGATGTTTTATCTTGTCTAAAGCAGCAGTACATTCAGTACTCACGATACAAACATGTCCCATGTCAAAGTTTTCGAACAAAATTTATGCATATCACAGCATAACGGTATTTTAAGTGCACTTTTTTCGGCGGACGGATCCTTAATGTGGTCTTACCCCAAATATATGTTTTGCATGTTACAAATCTTCACGAAGGCTAGACTGATATCAAGCTACACACATAACTAGATTAACCACAAATGGGAATGCATGTTACCGTTTTATCTCCGTCACGTAAGTTACAAGAACATATTACGTAAGTTATAGGTGTGAAAACTCATCCCCATTTGATGTTTTATCTTGTCTAAAGCAGCAGTACATTCAGTACTCACGATACAAACATGTCCCATGTCAAAGTTTTCGAACAAAATTTATGCATATCACAGCATAACGGTATTTTAAGTGCACTTTTTTCGGCGGACGGATCCTTAATGTGGTCTTACCCCAAATAGATGTTTTGCATGTTATAAATCTTCACGAAGGCTAGACTGATATCAAGCTACACACATAACTAGATTAACCACAAATGGGAATGCATGTTACCGTTTTATCTCCGTCACGTAAGTTACAAGAACATATTACGTAAGTTATAGGTGTGAAAACTCATCCCCATTTGATGTTTTATCTTGTCTAAAGCAGCAGTACATTCAGTACTCACGATACAAACATGTGCCATGTCAAAGTTTTCGAACAAAATTTATGCATATCACAGCATAACGGTATTTTAAGTGCACTTTTTTCGGCGGACGGATCCTTAATGTGGTCTTACCCCAAATAGATGTTTTGCATGTTACAAATCTTCACGAAGGCTAGACTGATATCAAGCTACACACATAACTAGATTAACCACAAATGGGAATGCATGTTACCGTTTTATCTCCGTCACGTAAGTTACAAGAACATATTACGTAAGTTATAGGTGTGAAAACTCATCCCCATTTGATGTTTTATCTTGTCTAAAGCAGCAGTACATTCAGTACTCACGATACAAACATGTCCCATGTCAAAGTTTTCGAACAAAATTTATGCATATCACAGCATAACGGTATTTTAAGTGCACTTTTTTCGGCGGACGGATCCTTAATGTGGTCTTACCCCAAATAGATGTTTTGCATGTTACAAATCTTCACGAAGGCTAGACTGATATCAAGCTACACACATAACTAGATTAACCACAAATGGGAATGCATGTTACCGTTTTATCTCCGTCACGTAAGTTACAAGAACATATTACGTAAGTTATAGGTGTGAAAACTCATCCCCATTTGATGTTTTATCTTGTCTAAAGCAGCAGTACATTCAGTACTCACGATACAAACATGTGCCATGTCAAAGTTTTCGAACAAAATTTATGCATATCACAGCATAACGGTATTTTAAGTGCACTTTTTTCGGCGGACGGATCCTTAATGTGGTCTTACCCCAAATAGATGTTTTGCATGTTACAAATCTTCACGAAGGCTAGACTGATATCAAGCTACACACATAACTAGATTAACCACAAATGGGAATGCATGTTACCGTTTTATCTCCGTCACGTAAGTTACAAGAACATACTACGTAAGTTATAGGTGTGAAAACTCATCCCCATTTGATGTTTTATCTTGTCTAAAGCAGCAGTACATTCAGTACTCACGATACAAACATGTCCCATGTCAAAGTTTTCGAACAAAATTTATGCATATCACAGCATAACGGTATTTTAAGTGCACTTTTTTCGGCGGACGGATCCTTAATGTGGTCTTACCCCAAATAGATGTTTTGCATGTTACAAATCTTCACGAAGGCTAGACTGATATCAAGCTACACACATAACTAGATTAACCACAAATGGGAATGCATGTTACCGTTTTATCTCCGTCACGTAAGTTACAAGAACATACTACGTAAGTTATAGGTGTGAAAACTCATCCCCATTTGATGTTTTATCTTGTCTAAAGCAGCAGTACATTCAGTACTCACGATACAAACATGTCCCATGTCAAAGTTTTCGAACAAAATTTATGCATATCACAGCATAACGGTATTTTAAGTGCACTTTTTTCGGCGGACGGATCCTTAATGTGGTCTTACCCCAAATATATGTTTTGCATGTTGCAAATCTTCACGAAGGCTAGACTGATATCAAGCTACACACATAACTAGATTAACCACAAATGGGAATGCATGTTACCGTTTTATCTCCGTCACGTAAGTTACAAGAACATATTACGTAAGTTATAGGTGTGAAAACTCATCCCCATTTGATGTTTTATCTTGTCTAAAGCAGCAGTACATTCAGTACTCACGATACAAACATGTCCCATGTCAAAGTTTTCGAACAAAATTTATGCATATCACAGCATAACGGTATTTTAAGTGCACTTTTTTCGGCGGACGGATCCTTAATGTGGTCTTACCCCAAATAGATGTTTTGCATGTTATAAATCTTCACGAAGGCTAGACTGATATCAAGCTACACACATAACTAGATTAACCACAAATGGGAATGCATGTTACCGTTTTATCTCCGTCACGTAAGTTACAAGAACATATTACGTAAGTTATAGGTGTGAAAACTCATCCCCATTTGATGTTTTATCTTGTCTAAAGCAGCAGTACATTCAGTACTCACGATACAAACATGTCCCATGTCAAAGTTTTCGAACAAAATTTATGCATATCACAGCATAACGGTATTTTAAGTGCACTTTTTTCGGCGGACGGATCCTTAATGTGGTCTTACCCCAAATAGATGTTTTGCATGTTACAAATCTTCACGAAGGCTAGACTGATATCAAGCTACACACATAACTAGATTAACCACAAATGGGAATGCATGTTACCGTTTTATCTCCGTCACGTAAGTTACAAGAACATATTACGTAAGTTATAGGTGTGAAAACTCATCCCCATTTGATGTTTTATCTTGTCTAAAGCAGCAGTACATTCAGTACTCACGATACAAACATGTCCCATGTCAAAGTTTTCGAACAAAATTTATGCATATCACAGCATAACGGTATTTTAAGTGCACTTTTTTCGGCGGACGGATCCTTAATGTGGTCTTACCCCAAATAGATGTTTTGCATGTTACAAATCTTCACGAAGGCTAGACTGATATCAAGCTACACACATAACTAGATTAACCACAAATGGGAATGCATGTTACCGTTTTATCTCCGTCACGTAAGTTACAAGAACATATTACGTAAGTTATAGGTGTGAAAACTCATCCCCATTTGATGTTTTATCTTGTCTAAAGCAGCAGTACATTCAGTACTCACGATACAAACATGTGCCATGTCAAAGTTTTCGAACAAAATTTATGCATATCACAGCATAACGGTATTTTAAGTGCACTTTTTTCGGCGGACGGATCCTTAATGTGGTCTTACCCCAAATAGATGTTTTGCATGTTACAAATCTTCACGAAGGCTAGACTGATATCAAGCTACACACATAACTAGATTAACCACAAATGGGAATGCATGTTACCGTTTTATCTCCGTCACGTAAGTTACAAGAACATACTACGTAAGTTATAGGTGTGAAAACTCATCCCCATTTGATGTTTTATCTTGTCTAAAGCAGCAGTACATTCAGTACTCACGATACAAACATGTCCCATGTCAAAGTTTTCGAACAAAATTTATGCATATCACAGCATAACGGTATTTTAAGTGCACTTTTTTCGGCGGACGGATCCTTAATGTGGTCTTACCCCAAATAGATGTTTTGCATGTTACAAATCTTCACGAAGGCTAGACTGATATCAAGCTACACACATAACTAGATTAACCACAAATGGGAATGCATGTTACCGTTTTTATCTCCGTCACGTAAGTTACAAGAACATATTACGTAAGTTATAGGTGTGAAAACTCATCCCCATTTGATGTTTTATCTTGTCTAAAGCAGCAGTACATTCAGTACTCACGATACAAACATGTCCCATGTCAAAGTTTTCGAACAAAATTTATGCATATCACAGCATAACGGTATTTTAAGTGCACTTTTTTCGGCGGACGGATCCTTAATGTGGTCTTACCCCAAATATATGTTTTGCATGTTACAAATCTTCACGAAGGCTAGACTGATATCAAGCTACACACATAACTAGATTAACCACAAATGGGAATGCATGTTACCGTTTTATCTCCGTCACGTAAGTTACAAGAACATATTACGTAAGTTATAGGTGTGAACACTCATCCCCATTTGATGTTTTATCTTGTCTAAAGCAGCAGTACATTCAGTACTCACGATACAAACATGTCCCATGTCAAAGTTTTCGAACAAAATTTATGCATATCACAGCATAACGGTATTTTAAGTGCACTTTTTTCGGCGGACGGATCCTTAATGTGGTCTTACCCCAAATAGATGTTTTGCATGTTATAAATCTTCACGAAGGCTAGACTGATATCAAGCTACACACATAACTAGATTAACCACAAATGGGAATGCATGTTACCGTTTTATCTCCGTCACGTAAGTTACAAGAACATATTACGTAAGTTATAGGTGTGAAAACTCATCCCCATTTGATGTTTTATCTTGTCTAAAGCAGCAGTACATTCAGTACTCACGATACAAACATGTGCCATGTCAAAGTTTTCGAACAAAATTTATGCATATCACAGCATAACGGTATTTTAAGTGCACTTTTTTCGGCGGACGGATCCTTAATGTGGTCTTACCCCAAATAGATGTTTTGCATGTTACAAATCTTCACGAAGGCTAGACTGATATCAAGCTACACACATAACTAGATTAACCACAAATGGGAATGCATGTTACCGTTTTATCTCCGTCACGTAAGTTACAAGAACATATTACGTAAGTTATAGGTGTGAAAACTCATCCCCATTTGATGTTTTATCTTGTCTAAAGCAGCAGTACATTCAGTACTCACGATACAAACATGTCCCATGTCAAAGTTTTCGAACAAAATTTATGCATATCACAGCATAACGGTATTTTAAGTGCACTTTTTTCGGCGGACGGATCCTTAATGTGGTCTTACCCCAAATATATGTTTTGCATGTTACAAATCTTCACGAAGGCTAGACTGATATCAAGCTACACACATAACTAGATTAACCACAAATGGGAATGCATGTTACCGTTTTATCTCCGTCACGTAAGTTACAAGAACATATTACGTAAGTTATAGGTGTGAAAACTCATCCCCATTTGATGTTTTATCTTGTCTAAAGCAGCAGTACATTCAGTACTCACGATACAAACATGTCCCATGTCAAAGTTTTCGAACAAAATTTATGCATATCACAGCATAACGGTATTTTAAGTGCACTTTTTTCGGCGGACGGATCCTTAATGTGGTCTTACCCCAAATAGATGTTTTGCATGTTATAGATCTTCACGAAGGCTAGACTGATATCAAGCTACACACATAACTAGATTAACCACAAATGGGAATGCATGTTACCGTTTTATCTCCGTCACGTAAGTTACAAGAACATATTACGTAAGTTATAGGTGTGAAAACTCATCCCCATTTGATGTTTTATCTTGTCTAAAGCAGCAGTACATTCAGTACTCACGATACAAACATGTGCCATGTCAAAGTTTTCGAACAAAATGTATGCATATCACAGCATAACGGTATTTTAAGTGCACTTTTTTCGGCGGACGGATCCTTAATGTGGTCTTACCCCAAATAGATGTTTTGCATGTTACAAATCTTCACGAAGGCTAGACTGATATCAAGCTACACACATAACTAGATTAACCACAAATGGGAATGCATGTTACCGTTTTATCTCCGTCACGTAAGTTACAAGAACATATTACGTAAGTTATAGGTGTGAAAACTCATCCCCATTTGATGTTTTATCTTGTCTAAAGCAGCAGTACATTCAGTACTCACGATACAAACATGTCCCATGTCAAAGTTTTCGAACAAAATTTATGCATATCACAGCATAACGGTATTTTAAGTGCACTTTTTTCGGCGGACGGATCCTTAATGTGGTCTTACCCCAAATAGATGTTTTGCATGTTACAAATCTTCACGAAGGCTAGACTGATATCAAGCTACACACATAACTAGATTAACCACAAATGGGAATGCATGTTACCGTTTTATCTCCGTCACGTAAGTTACAAGAACATATTACGTAAGTTATAGGTGTGAAAACTCATCCCCATTTGATGTTTTATCTTGTCTAAAGCAGCAGTACATTCAGTACTCACGATACAAACATGTCCCATGTCAAAGTTTTCGAACACAATTTATGCATATCACAGCATAACGGTATTTTAAGTGCACTTTTTTCGGCGGACGGATCCTTAATGTGGTCTTACCCCAAATAGATGTTTTGCATGTTACAAATCTTCACGAAGGCTAGACTGATATCAAGCTACACACATAACTAGATTAACCACAAATGGGAATGCATGTTACCGTTTTATCTCCGTCACGTAAGTTACAAGAACATATTACGTAAGTTATAGGTGTGAAAACTCATCCCCATTTGATGTTTTATCTTGTCTAAAGCAGCAGTACATTCAGTACTCACGATACAAACATGTCCCATGTCAAAGTTTTCGAACAAAATTTATGCATATCACAGCATAACGGTATTTTAAGTGCACTTTTTTCGGCGGACGGATCCTTAATGTGGTCTTACCCCAAATAGATGTTTTGCATGTTATAAATCTTCACGAAGGCTAGACTGATATCAAGCTACACACATAACTAGATTAACCACAAATGGGAATGCATGTTACCGTTTTATCTCCGTCACGTAAGTTACAAGAACATATTACGTAAGTTATAGGTGTGAAAACTCATCCCCATTTGATGTTTTATCTTGTCTAAAGCAGCAGTACATTCAGTACTCACGATACAAACATGTGCCATGTCAAAGTTTTCGAACAAAATTTATGCATATCACAGCATAACGGTATTTTAAGTGCACTTTTTTCGGCGGACGGATCCTTAATGTGGTCTTACCCCAAATAGATGTTTTGCATGTTACAAATCTTCACGAAGGCTAGACTGATATCAAGCTACACACATAACTAGATTAACCACAAATGGGAATGCATGTTACCGTTTTATCTCCGTCACGTAAGTTACAAGAACATATTACGTAAGTTATAGGTGTGAAAACTCATCCCCATTTGATGTTTTATCTTGTCTAAAGCAGCAGTACATTCAGTACTCACGATACAAACATGTCCCATGTCAAAGTTTTCGAACAAAATTTATGCATATCACAGCATAACGGTATTTTAAGTGCACTTTTTTCGGCGGACGGATCCTTAATGTGGTCTTACCCCAAATAGATGTTTTGCATGTTACAAATCTTCACGAAGGCTAGACTGATATCAAGCTACACACATAACTAGATTAACCACAAATGGGAATGCATGTTACCGTTTTATCTCCGTCACGTAAGTTACAAGAACATATTACGTAAGTTATAGGTGTGAAAACTCATCCCCATTTGATGTTTTATCTTGTCTAAAGCAGCAGTACATTCAGTACTCACGATACAAACATGTCCCATGTCAAAGTTTTCGAACACAATTTATGCATATCACAGCATAACGGTATTTTAAGTGCACTTTTTTCGGCGGACGGATCCTTAATGTGGTCTTACCCCAAATAGATGTTTTGCATGTTACAAATCTTCACGAAGGCTAGACTGATATCAAGCTACACACATAACTAGATTAACCACAAATGGGAATGCATGTTACCGTTTTATCTCCGTCACGTAAGTTACAAGAACATATTACGTAAGTTATAGGTGTGAAAACTCATCCCCATTTGATGTTTTATCTTGTCTAAAGCAGCAGTACATTCAGTACTCACGATACAAACATGTCCCATGTCAAAGTTTTCGAACAAAATTTATGCATATCACAGCATAACGGTATTTTAAGTGCACTTTTTTCGGCGGACGGATCCTTAATGTGGTCTTACCCCAAATAGATGTTTTGCATGTTACAAATCTTCACGAAGGCTAGACTGATATCAAGCTACACACATAACTAGATTAACCACAAATGGGAATGCATGTTACCGTTTTATCTCCGTCACGTAAGTTACAAGAACATATTACGTAAGTTATAGGTGTGAAAACTCATCCCCATTTGATGTTTTATCTTGTCTAAAGCAGCAGTACATTCAGTACTCACGATACAAACATGTCCCATGTCAAAGTTTTCGAACAAAATTTATGCATATCACAGCATAACGGTATTTTAAGTGCACTTTTTTCGGCGGACGGATCCTTAATGTGGTCTTACCCCAAATAGATGTTTTGCATGTTACAAATCTTCACGAAGGCTAGACTGATATCAAGCTACACACATAACTAGATTAACCACAAATGGGAATGCATGTTACCGTTTTATCTCCGTCACGTAAGTTACAAGAACATATTACGTAAGTTATAGGTGTGAAAACTCATCCCCATTTGATGTTTTATCTTGTCTAAAGCAGCAGTACATTCAGTACTCACGATACAAACATGTCCCATGTCAAAGTTTTCGAACAAAATGTATGCATATCACAGCATAACGGTATTTTAAGTGCACTTTTTTCGGCGGACGGATCCTTAATGTGGTCTTACCCCAAATAGATGTTTTGCATGTTACAAATCTTCACGAAGGCTAGACTGATATCAAGCTACACACATAACTAGATTAACCACAAATGGGAATGCATGTTACCGTTTTATCTCCGTCACGTAAGTTACAAGAACATATTACGTAAGTTATAGGTGTGAAAACTCATCCCCATTTGATGTTTTATCTTGTCTAAAGCAGCAGTACATTCAGTACTCACGATACAAACATGTCCCATGTCAAAGTTTTCGAACAAAATTTATGCATATCACAGCATAACGGTATTTTAAGTGCACTTTTTTCGGCGGACGGATCCTTAATGTGGTCTTACCCCAAATAGATGTTTTGCATGTTACAAATCTTCACGAAGGCTAGACTGATATCAAGCTACACACATAACTAGATTAACCACAAATGGGAATGCATGTTACCGTTTTATCTCCGTCACGTAAGTTACAAGAACATATTACGTAAGTTATAGGTGTGAAAACTCATCCCCATTTGATGTTTTATCTTGTCTAAAGCAGCAGTACATTCAGTACTCACGATACAAACATGTCCCATGTCAAAGTTTTCGAACAAAATTTATGCATATCACAGCATAACGGTATTTTAAGTGCACTTTTTTCGGCGGACGGATCCTTAATGTGGTCTTACCCCAAATATATGTTTTGCATGTTACAAATCTTCACGAAGGCTAGACTGATATCAAGCTACACACATAACTAGATTAACCACAAATGGGAATGCATGTTACCGTTTTATCTCCGTCACGTAAGTTACAAGAACATATTACGTAAGTTATAGGTGTGAAAACTCATCCCCATTTGATGTTTTATCTTGTCTAAAGCAGCAGTACATTCAGTACTCACGATACAAACATGTCCCATGTCAAAGTTTTCGAACAACATTTATGCATATCACAGCATAACGGTATTTTAAGTGCACTTTTTTCGGCGGACGGATCCTTAATGTGGTCTTACCCCAAATAGATGTTTTGCATGTTACAAATCTTCACGAAGGCTAGACTGATATCAAGCTTCACACATAACTAGATTAACCACAAATGGGAATGCATGTTACCGTTTTATCTCCGTCACGTAAGTTACAAGAACATATTACGTAAGTTATAGGTGTGAAAACTCATCCCCATTTGATGTTTTATCTTGTCTAAAGCAGCAGTACATTCAGTACTCACGATACAAACATGTCCCATGTCAAAGTTTTCGAAAAAAATGTATGCATATCACAGCATAACGGTATTTTAAGTGCACTTTTTTCGGCGGACGGATCCTTAATGTGGTCTTACCCCAAATAGATGTTTTGCATGTTACAAATCTTCACGAAGGCTAGACTGATATCAAGCTACACACATAACTAGATTAACCACAAATGGGAATGCATGTTACCGTTTTATCTCCGTCACGTAAGTTACAAGAACATATTACGTAAGTTATAGGTGTGAAAACTCATCCCCATTTGATGTTTTATCTTGTCTAAAGCAGCAGTACATTCAGTACTCACGATACAAACATGTCCCATGTCAAAGTTTTCGAACAAAATTTATGCATATCACAGCATAACGGTATTTTAAGTGCACTTTTTTCGGCGGACGGATCCTTAATGTGGTCTTACCCCAAATAGATGTTTTGCATGTTACAAATCTTCACGAAGGCTAGACTGATATCAAGCTACACACATAACTAGATTAACCACAAATGGGAATGCAACTTACCGTTTTATCTCCGTCACGTAAGTTACAAGAACATATTACGTAAGTTATAGGTGTGAAAACTCATCCCCATTTGATGTTTTATCTTGTCTAAAGCAGCAGTACATTCAGTACTCACGATACAAACATGTCCCATGTCAAAGTTTTCGAAAAAAAATTATGCATATCACAGCATAACGGTATTTTAAGTGCACTTTTTTCGGCGGACGGATCCTTAATGTGGTCTTACCCCAAATAGATGTTTTGCATGTTACAAATCTTCACGAAGGCTAGACTGATATCAAGCTACACACATAACTAGATTAACCACAAATGGGAATGCATGTTACCGTTTTATCTCCGTCACGTAAGTTACAAGAACATATTACGTAAGTTATAGGTGTGAAAACTCATCCCCATTTGATGTTTTATCTTGTCTAAAGCAGCAGTACATTCAGTAGTCACGATACAAACATGTCCCATGTCAAAGTTTTCGAACAAAATTTATGCATATCACAGCATAACGGTATTTTAAGTGCACTTTTTTCGGCGAACGGATCCTTAATGTGGTCTTACCCCAAATAGATGTTTTGCATGTTACAAATCTTCACGAAGGCTAGACTGATATCAAGCTACACACATAACTAGATTAACCACAAATGGGAATGCATGTTACCGTTTTATCTCCGTCACGTAAGTTACAAGAACATATTACGTAAGTTATAGGTGTGAAAACTCATCCCCATTTGATGTTTTATCTTGTCTAAAGCAGCAGTACATTCAGTACTCACGATACAAACATGTCCCATGTCAAAGTTTTCGAACACAATTTATGCATATCACAGCATAACGGTATTTTAAGTGCACTTTTTTCGGCGGACGGATCCTTAATGTGGTCTTACCCCAAATAGATGTTTTGCATGTTATAAATCTTCACGAAGGCTAGACTGATATCAAGCTACACACATAACTAGATTAACCACAAATGGGAATGCATGTTACCGTTTTATCTCCGTCACGTAAGTTACAAGAACATATTACGTAAGTTATAGGTGTGAAAACTCATCCCCATTTGATGTTTTATCTTGTCTAAAGCAGCAGTACATTCAGTACTCACGATACAAACATGTGCCATGTCAAAGTTTTCGAACAAAATTTATGCATATCACAACATAACGGTATTTTAAGTGCACTTTTTTCGGCGGACGGATCCTTAATGTGGTCTTACCCCAAATAGATGTTTTGCATGTTACAAATCTTCACGAAGGCTAGACTGATATCAAGCTACACACATAACTAGATTAACCACAAATGGGAATGCATGTTACCGTTTTATCTCCGTCACGTAAGTTACAAGAACATATTACGTAAGTTATAGGTGTGAAAACTCATCCCCATTTGATGTTTTATCTTGTCTAAAGCAGCAGTACATTCAGTACTCACGATACAAACATGTCCCATGTCAAAGTTTTCGAACAACATTTATGCATATCACAGCATAACGGTATTTTAAGTGCACTTTTTTCGGCGGACGGATCCTTAATGTGGTCTTACCCCAAATAGATGTTTTGCATGTTACAAATCTTCACGAAGGCTAGACTGATATCAAGCTTCACACATAACTAGATTAACCACAAATGGGAATGCATGTTACCGTTTTATCTCCGTCACGTAAGTTACAAGAACATATTACGTAAGTTATAGGTGTGAAAACTCATCCCCATTTGATGTTTTATCTTGTCTAAAGCAGCAGTACATTCAGTACTCACGATACAAACATGTCCCATGTCAAAGTTTTCGAACAAAATTTATGCATATCACAGCATAACGGTATTTTAAGTGCACTTTTTTCGGCGGACGGATCCTTAATGTGGTCTTACCCCAAATAGATGTTTTGCATGTTACAAATCTTCACGAAGGCTAGACTGATATCAAGCTACACACATAACTAGATTAACCACAAATGGGAATGCATGTTACCGTTTTATCTCCGTCACGTAAGTTACAAGAACATATTACGTAAGTTATAGGTGTGAAAACTCATCCCCATTTGATGTTTTATCTTGTCTAAAGCAGCAGTACATTCAGTACTCACGATACAAACATGTCCCATGTCAAAGTTTTCGAACAAAATTTATGCATATCACAGCATAACGGTATTTTAAGTGCACTTTTTTCGGCGGACGGATCCTTAATGTGGTCTTACCCCAAATAGATGTTTTGCATGTTACAAATCTTCACGAAGGCTAGACTGATATCAAGCTACATACATAACTAGATTAACCACAAATGGGAATGCATGTTACCGTTTTATCTCCGTCACGTAAGTTACAAGAACATATTACGTAAGTTATAGGTGTGAAAACTCATCCCCATTTGATGTTTTATCTTGTCTAAAGCAGCAGTACATTCAGTACTCACGATACAAACATGTCCCATGTCAAAGTTTTCGAACAAAATTTATGCATATCACAGCATAACGGTATTTTAAGTGCACTTTTTTCGGCGGACGGATCCTTAATGTGGTCTTACCCCAAATAGATGTTTTGCATGTTACAAATCTTCACGAAGGCTAGACTGATATCAAGCTACACACATAACTAGATTAACCACAAATGGGAATGCATGTTACCGTTTTATCTCCGTCACGTAAGTTACAAGAACATATTACGTAAGTTATAGGTGTGAAAACTCATCCCCATTTGATGTTTTATCTTGTCTAAAGCAGCAGTACATTCAGTACTCACGATACAAACATGTCCCATGTCAAAGTTTTCGAACAAAATTTATGCATATCACAGCATAACGGTATTTTAAGTGCACTTTTTTCGGCGGACGGATCCTTAATGTGGTCTTACCGCAAATAGATGTTTTGCATGTTACAAATCTTCACGAAGGCTAGACTGATATCAAGCTACACACATAACTAGATTAACCACAAATGGGAATGCATGTTACCGTTTTATCTCCGTCACGTAAGTTACAAGAACATATTACGTAAGTTATAGGTGTGAAAACTCATCCCCATTTGATGTTTTATCTTGTCTAAAGCAGCAGTACATTCAGTACTCACGATACAAACATGTCCCATGTCAAAGTTTTCGAACAAAATTTATGCATATCACAGCATAACGGTATTTTAAGTGCACTTTTTTCGGCGGACGGATCCTTAATGTGGTCTTACCCCAAATAGATGTTTTGCATGTTACAAATCTTCACGAGAGGCTAGACTAATATCAAGCTACACACATAACTAGATTAACCACAAATGGGAATGCATGTTACCGTTTTATCTCCGTCAAGTAAGTTACAAGAACATATTACGTAAGTTATAGGTGTGAAAACTCATCCCCATTTGATGTTTTATCTTGTCTAAAGCAGCAGTACATTCAGTACTCACGATACAAACATGTCCCATGTCAAAGTTTTCTAACAAAATTTATGCATATCACAGCATAACGGTATTTTAAGTGCACTTTTTTCGGCGGACGGATCCTTAATGTGGTCTTACCCCAAATAGATGTTTTGCATGTTACAAATCTTCACGAAGGCTAGACTGATATCAAGCTACACACATAACTAGATTAACCACAAATGGGAATGCATGTTACCGTTTTATCTCCGTCACGTAAGTTACAAGAACATATTACGTAAGTTATAGGTGTGAAAACTCATCCCCATTTGATGTTTTATCTTGTCTAAAGCAGCAGTACATTCAGTACTCACGATACAAACATGTCCCATGTCAAAGTTTTCGAGAAAAAAATTATGCATATCACAGCATAACGGTATTTTAAGTGCACTTTTTTCGGCGGACGGATCCTTAATGTGGTCTTACCCCAAATAGATGTTTTGCATGTTACAAATCTTCACGAAGGCTAGACTGATATCAAGCTACACACATAACTAGATTAACCACAAATGGGAATGCATGTTACCGTTTTATCTCCGTCACGTAAGTTACAAGAACATATTACGTAAGTTATAGGTGTGAAAACTCATCCCCATTTGATGTTTTATCTTGTCTAAAGCAGCAGTACATTCAGTACTCACGATACAAACATGTCCCATGTCAAAGTTTTCGAACAAAATTTATGCATATCACAGCATAACGGTATTTTAAGTGCACTTTTTTCGGCGGACGGATCCTTAATGTGGTCTTACCCCAAATAGATGTTTTGCAAGTTACAAATCTTCACGAAGGCTAGACTGATATCAAGCTACACACATAACTAGATTAACCACAAATGGGAATGCATGTTACCGTTTTATCTCCGTCACGTAAGTTACAAGAACATATTACGTAAGTTATAGGTGTGAAAACTCATCCCCATTTGATGTTTTATCTTGTCTAAAGCAGCAGTACATTCAGTACTCACGATACAAACATGTCCCATGTCAAAGTTTTCGAACAAAATTAATGCATATCACAGCATAACGGTATTTTAAGTGCACTTTTTTCGGCGGACGGATCCTTAATGTGGTCTTACCCCAAATAGATGTTTTGCATGTTACAAATCTTCACGAAGGCTAGACTGATATCAAGCTACACACATAACTAGATTAACCACAAATGGGAATGCATGTTACCGTTTTATCTCCGTCACGTAAGTTACAAGAACATATTACGTAAGTTATAGGTGTGAAAACTCATCCCCATTTGATGTTTTATCTTGTCTAAAGCAGCAGTACATTCAGTACTCACGATACAAACATGTCCCATGTCAAAGTTTTCGAACAAAATTTATGCATATCACAGCATAACGGTATTTTAAGTGCACTTTTTTCGGCGGACGGATCCTTAATGTGGTCTTACCCCAAATAGATGTTTTGCATGTTACAAATCTTCACGAAGGCTAGACTGATATCAAGCTACACACATAACTAGATTAACCACAAATGGGAATGCATGTTACCGTTTTATCTCCGTCACGTAAGTTACAAGAACATATTACGTAAGTTATAGGTGTGAAAACTCATCCCCATTTGATGTTTTATCTTGTCTAAAGCAGCAGTACATTCAGTACTCACGATACAAACATGTCCCATGTCAAAGTTTTCGAACACAATTTATGCATATCACAGCATAACGGTATTTTAAGTGCACTTTTTTCGGCGGACGGATCCTTAATGTGGTCTTACCCCAAATAGATGTTTTGCATGTTACAAATCTTCACGAAGGCTAGACTGATATCAAGCTACACACATAACTAGATTAACCACAAATGGGAATGCATGTTACCGTTTTATCTCCGTCACGTAAGTTACAAGAACATATTACGTAAGTTATAGGTGTGAAAACTCATCCCCATTTGATGTTTTATCTTGTCTAAAGCAGCAGTACATTCAGTACTCACGATACAAACATGTCCCATGTCAAAGTTTTCGAACAAAATTTATGCATATCACAGCATAACGGTATTTTAAGTGCACTTTTTTCGGCGGACGGATCCTTAATGTGGTCTTACCCCAAATAGATGTTTTGCATGTTACAAATCTTCACGAAGGCTAGACTGATATCAAGCTACACACATAACTAGATTAACCACAAATGGGAATGCATGTTACCGTTTTATCTCCGTCACGTAAGTTACAAGAACATATTACGTAAGTTATAGGTGTGAAAACTCATCCCCATTTGATGTTTTATCTTGTCTAAAGCAGCAGTACATTCAGTACTCACGATACAAACATGTCCCATGTCAAAGTTTTCGAACAAAATTTATGCATATCACAGCATAACGGTATTTTAAGTGCACTTTTTTCGGCGGACGGATCCTTAATGTGGTCTTACCCCAAATATATGTTTTGCATGTTACAAATCTTCACGAAGGCTAGACTGATATCAAGCTATACACATAACTAGATTAACCACAAATGGGAATGCATGTTACCGTTTTATCTCCGTCACGTAAGTTACAAGAACATATTACGTAAGTTATAGGTGTGAAAACTCATCCCCATTTGATGTTTTATCTTGTCTAAAGCAGCAGTACATTCAGTACTCACGATACAAACATGTCCCATGTCAAAGTTTTCGAACAAAATTTATGCATATCACAGCATAACGGTATTTTAAGTGCACTTTTTTCGGCGGACGGATCCTTAATGTGGTCTTACCCCAAATAGATGTTTTGCATGTTACAAATCTTCACGAAGGCTAGACTGATATCAAGCTACACACATAACTAGATTAACCACAAATGGGAATGCATGTTACCGTTTTATCTCCGTCACGTAAGTTACAAGAACATATTACGTAAGTTATAGGTGTGAAAACTCATCCCCATTTGATGTTTTATCTTGTCTAAAGCAGCAGTACATTCAGTACTCACGATACAAACATGTCCCATGTCAAAGTTTTCGAACAAAATTTATGCATATCACAGCATAACGGTATTTTAAGTGCACTTTTTTCGGCGGACGGATCCTTAATGTGGTCTTACCCCAAATAGATGTTTTGCATGTTACAAATCTTCACGAAGGCTAGACTGATATCAAGCTACACACATAACTAGATTAACCACAAATCGGAATGCATGTTACCGTTTTATCTCCGTCACGTAAGTTACAAGAACATATTACGTAAGTTATAGGTGTGAAAACTCATCCCCATTTGATGTTTTATCTTGTCTAAAGCAGCAGTACATTCAGTACTCACGATACAAACATGTCCCATGTCAAAGTTTTCGAACAACATTTATGCATATCACAGCATAACGGTATTTTAAGTGCACTTTTTTCGGCGGACGGATCCTTAATGTGGTCTTACCCCAAATAGATGTTTTGCATGTTACAAATCTTCACGAAGGCTAGACTGATATCAAGCTACACACATAACTAGATTAACCACAAATGGGAATGCATGTTACCGTTTTATCTCCGTCACGTAAGTTACAAGAACATATTACGTAAGTTATAGGTGTGAAAACTCATCCCCATTTGATGTTTTATCTTGTCTAAAGCAGCAGTACATTCAGTACTCACGATACAAACATGTCCCATGTCAAAGTTTTCGAACAAAATTTATGCATATCACAGCATAACGGTATTTTAAGTGCACTTTTTTCGGCGGACGGATCCTTAATGTGGTCTTACCCCAAATATATGTTTTGCATGTTACAAATCTTCACGAAGGCTAGACTGATATCAAGCTACACACATAACTAGATTAACCACAAATGGGAATGCATGTTACCGTTTTATCTCCGTCACGTAAGTTACAAGAACATATTACGTAAGTTATAGGTGTGAAAACTCATCCCCATTTGATGTTTTATCTTGTCTAAAGCAGCAGTACATTCAGTACTCACGATACAAACATGTCCCATGTCAAAGTTTTCGAACAAAATTTATGCATATCACAGCATAGCGGTATTTTAAGTGCACTTTTTTCGGCGGACGGATCCTTAATGTGGTCTTACCCCAAATAGATGTTTTGCATGTTACAAATCTTCACGAAGGCTAGACTGATATCAAGCTACACACATAACTAGATTAACCACAAATGGGAATGCATGTTACCGTTTTATCTCCGTCACGTAAGTTACAAGAACATATTACGTAAGTTATAGGTGTGAAAACTCATCCCCATTTGATGTTTTATCTTGTCTAAAGCAGCAGTACATTCAGTACTCACGATACAAACATGTCCCATGTCAAAGTTTTCGAACAAAATTTATGCATATCACAGCATAACGGTATTTTAAGTGCACTTTTTTCGGCGGACGGATCCTTAATGTGGTCTTACCCCAAATAGATGTTTTGCATGTTACAAATCTTCACGAAGGCTAGACTGATATCAAGCTACACACATAACTAGATTAACCACAAATGGGAATGCATGTTACCGTTTTATCTCCGTCACGTAAGTTACAAGAACATATTACGTAAGTTATAGGTGTGAAAACTCATCCCCATTTGATGTTTTATCTTGTCTAAAGCAGCAGTACATTCAGTACTCACGATACAAACATGTCCCATGTCAAAGTTTTCGAACAAAATTTATGCATATCACAGCATAGCGGTATTTTAAGTGCACTTTTTTCGGCGGACGGATCCTTAATGTGGTCTTACCCCAAATAGATGTTTTGCATGTTACAAATCTTCACGAAGGCTAGACTTATATCAAGCTACACACATAACTAGATTAACCACAAATGGGAATGCATGTTACCGTTTTATCTCCGTCACGTAAGTTACAAGAACATATTACGTAAGTTATAGGTGTGAAAACTCATCCCCATTTGATGTTTTATCTTGTCTAAAGCAGCAGTACATTCAGTACTCACGATACAAACATGTCCCATGTCAAAGTTTTCGAACAAAATTTATGCATATCACAGCATAACGGTATTTTAAGTGCACTTTTTTCGGCGGACGGATCCTTAATGTGGTCTTACCCCAAATAGATGTTTTGCATGTTACAAATCTTCACGAAGGCTAGACTGATATCAAGCTACACACATAACTAGATTAACCACAAATGGGAATGCATGTTACCGTTTTATCTCCGTCACGTAAGTTACAAGAACATATTACGTAAGTTATAGGTGTGAAAACTCATCCCCATTTGATGTTTTATCTTGTCTAAAGCAGCAGTACATTCAGTACTCACGATACAAACATGTCCCATGTCAAAGTTTTCGAACAAAATTTATGCATATCACAGCATAACGGTATTTTAAGTGCACTTTTTTCGGCGGACGGATCCTTAATGTGGTCTTACCCCAAATATATGTTTTGCATGTTACCAATCTTCACGAAGGCTAGACTGATATCAAGCTACACACATAACTAGATTAACCACAAATGGGAATGCATGTTACCGTTTTATCTCCGTCACGTAAGTTACAAGAACATATTACGTAAGTTATAGGTGTGAAAACTCATCCCCATTTGATGTTTTATCTTGTCTAAAGCAGCAGTACATTCAGTACTCACGATACAAACATGTCCCATGTCAAAGTTTTCTAACAAAATTTATGCATATCACAGCATAACGGTATTTTAAGTGCACTTTTTTCGGCGGACGGATCCTTAATGTGGTCTTACCCCAAATAGATGTTTTGCATGTTACAAATCTTCACGAAGGCTAGACTGATATCAAGCTACACACATAACTAGATTAACCACAAATGGGAATGCATGTTACCGTTTTATCTCCGTCACGTAAGTTACAAGAACATATTACGTAAGTTATAGGTGTGAAAACTCATCCCCATTTGATGTTTTATCTTGTCTAAAGCAGCAGTACATTCAGTACTCACGATACAAACATGTCCCATGTCAAAGTTTTCGAACAAAATTTATGCATATCACAGCATAACGGTATTTTAAGTGCACTTTTTTCGGCGGACGGATCCTTAATGTGGTCTTACCCCAAATAGATGTTTTGCATGTTACAAATCTTCACGAAGGCTAGACTGATATCAAGCTACACACATAACTAGATTAACCACAAATGGGAATGCATGTTACCGTTTTATCTCCGTCACGTAAGTTACAAGAACATATTACGTAAGTTATAGGTGTTAAAACTCATCCCCATTTGATGTTTTATCTTGTCTAAAGCAGCAGTACATTCAGTACTCACGATACAAACATGTCCAATGTCAAAGTTTTCGAACAACATTTATGCATATCACAGCATAACGGTATTTTAAGTGCACTTTTTTCGGCGGACGGATCCTTAATGTGGTCTTACCCCAAATAGATGTTTTGCATGTTACAAATCTTCACGAAGGCTAGACTGATATCAAGCTACACACATAACTAGATTAACCACAAATGGGAATGCATGTTACCGTTTTATCTCCGTCACGTAAGTTACAAGAACATATTACGTAAGTTATAGGTGTGAAAACTCATCCCCATTTGATGTTTTATCTTGTCTAAAGCAGCAGTACATTCAGTACTCACGATACAAACATGTCCCATGTCAAAGTTTTCGAACAAAATTTATGCATATCACAGCATAACGGTATTTTAAGTGCACTTTTTTCGGCGGACGGATCCTTAATGTGGTCTTACCCCAAATAGATGTTTTGCATGTTACAAATCTTCACGAAGGCTAGACTGATATCAAGCTACACACATAACTAGATTAACCACAAATGGGAATGCATGTTACCGTTTTATCTCCGTCACGTAAGTTACAAGAACATATTACGTAAGTTATAGGTGTGAAAACTCATCCCCATTTGATGTTTTATCTTGTCTAAAGCAGCAGTACATTCAGTACTCACGATACAAACATGTCCCATGTCAAAGTTTTCGAACAAAATGTATGCATATCACAGCATAACGGTATTTTAAGTGCACTTTTTTCGGCGGACGGATGCTTAATGTGGTCTTACCCCAAATAGATGTTTTGCATGTTACAAATCTTCACGAAGGCTAGACTGATATCAAGCTACACACATAACTAGATTAACCACAAATGGGAATGCATGTTACCGTTTTATCTCCGTCACGTAAGTTACAAGAACCTATTACGTAAGTTATAGGTGTGAAAACTCATCCCCATTTGATGTTTTATCTTGTCTAAAGCAGCAGTACATTCAGTACTCACGATACAAACATGTCCCATGTCAAAGTTTTCGAAAAAAATTATGCATATCACAGCATAACGGTATTTTAAGTGCACTTTTTTCGGCGGACGGATCCTTAATGTGGTCTTACCCCAAATAGATGTTTTGCATGTTACAAATCTTCACGAAGGCTAGACTGATATCAAGCTACACACATAACTAGATTAACCACAAATGGGAATGCATGTTACCGTTTTATCTCCGTCACGTAAGTTACAAGAACATATTACGTAAGTTATAGGTGTGAAAACTCATCCCCATTTGATGTTTTATCTTGTCTAAAGCAGCAGTACATTCAGTACTCACGATACAAACATGTCCCATGTCAAAGTTTTCGAACAAAATTTATGCATATCACAGCATAACGGTATTTTAAGTGCACTTTTTTCGGCGGACGGATGCTTAATGTGGTCTTACCCCAAATAGATGTTTTGCATGTTACAAATCTTCACGAAGGCTAGACTGATATCAAGCTACACACATAACTAGATTAACCACAAATGGGAATGCATGTTACCGTTTTATCTCCGTCACGTAAGTTACAAGAACCTATTACGTAAGTTATAGGTGTGAAAACTCATCCCCATTTGATGTTTTATCTTGTCTAAAGCAGCAGTACATTCAGTACTCACGATACAAACATGTCCCATGTCAAAGTTTTCGAAAAAAATTATGCATATCACAGCATAACGGTATTTTAAGTGCACTTTTTTCGGCGGACGGATCCTTAATGTGGTCTTACCCCAAATAGATGTTTTGCATGTTACAAATCTTCACGAAGGCTAGACTGATATCAAGCTACACACATAACTAGATTAACCACAAATGGGAATGCATGTTACCGTTTTATCTCCGTCACGTAAGTTACAAGAACATATTACGTAAGTTATAGGTGTGAAAACTCATCCCCATTTGATGTTTTATCTTGTCTAAAGCAGCAGTACATTCAGTACTCACGATACAAACATGTCCCATGTCAAAGTTTTCGAACAAAATTTATGCATATCACAGCATAACGGTATTTTAAGTGCACTTTTTTCGGCGGACGGATCCTTAATGTGGTCTTACCCCAAATAGATGTTTTGCATGTTACAAATCTTCACGAAGGCTAGACTGATATCAAGCTACACACATAACTAGATTAACCACAAATGGGAATGCATGTTACCGTTTTATCTCCGTCACGTAAGTTACAAGAACATATTACGTAAGTTATAGGTGTGAAAACTCATCCCCATTTGATGTTTTATCTTGTCTAAAGCAGCAGTACATTCAGTACTCACGATACAAACATGTCCCATGTCAAAGTTTTCGAACAAAATTTATGCATATCACAGCATAACGGTATTTTAAGTGCACTTTTTTCGGCGGACGGATGCTTAATGTGGTCTTACCCCAAATAGATGTTTTGCATGTTACAAATCTTCACGAAGGCTAGACTGATATCAAGCTACACACATAACTAGATTAACCACAAATGGGAATGCATGTTACCGTTTTATCTCCGTCACGTAAGTTACAAGAACCTATTACGTAAGTTATAGGTGTGAAAACTCATCCCCATTTGATGTTTTATCTTGTCTAAAGCAGCAGTACATTCAGTACTCACGATACAAACATGTCCCATGTCAAAGTTTTCGAAAAAAATTATGCATATCACAGCATAACGGTATTTTAAGTGCACTTTTTTCGGCGGACGGATCCTTAATGTGGTCTTACCCCAAATAGATGTTTTGCATGTTACAAATCTTCACGAAGGCTAGACTGATATCAAGCTACACACATAACTAGATTAACCACAAATGGGAATGCATGTTACCGTTTTATCTCCGTCACGTAAGTTACAAGAACATATTACGTAAGTTATAGGTGTGAAAACTCATCCCCATTTGATGTTTTATCTTGTCTAAAGCAGCAGTACATTCAGTACTCACGATACAAACATGTCCCATGTCAAAGTTTTCGAACAAAATTTATGCATATCACAGCATAACGGTATTTTAAGTGCACTTTTTTCGGCGGACGGATGCTTAATGTGGTCTTACCCCAAATAGATGTTTTGCATGTTACAAATCTTCACGAAGGCTAGACTGATATCAAGCTACACACATAACTAGATTAACCACAAATGGGAATGCATGTTACCGTTTTATCTCCGTCACGTAAGTTACAAGAACCTATTACGTAAGTTATAGGTGTGAAAACTCATCCCCATTTGATGTTTTATCTTGTCTAAAGCAGCAGTACATTCAGTACTCACGATACAAACATGTCCCATGTCAAAGTTTTCGAAAAAAATTATGCATATCACAGCATAACGGTATTTTAAGTGCACTTTTTTCGGCGGACGGATCCTTAATGTGGTCTTACCCCAAATAGATGTTTTGCATGTTACAAATCTTCACGAAGGCTAGACTGATATCAAGCTACACACATAACTAGATTAACCACAAATGGGAATGCATGTTACCGTTTTATCTCCGTCACGTAAGTTACAAGAACATATTACGTAAGTTATAGGTGTGAAAACTCATCCCCATTTGATGTTTTATCTTGTCTAAAGCAGCAGTACATTCAGTACTCACGATACAAACATGTCCCATGTCAAAGTTTTCGAACAAAATTTATGCATATCACAGCATAACGGTATTTTAAGTGCACTTTTTTCGGCGGACGGATCCTTAATGTGGTCTTACCCCAAATAGATGTTTTGCATGTTACAAATCTTCACGAAGGCTAGACTGATATCAAGCTACACACATAACTAGATTAACCACAAATGGGAATGCATGTTACCGTTTTATCTCCGTCACGTAAGTTACAAGAACATATTACGTAAGTTATAGGTGTGAAAACTCATCCCCATTTGATGTTTTATCTTGTCTAAAGCAGCAGTACATTCAGTACTCACGATACAAACATGTCCCATGTCAAAGTTTTCGAACAAAATTTATGCATATCACAGCATAACGGTATTTTAAGTGCACTTTTTTCGGCGGACGGATCCTTAATGTGGTCTTACCCCAAATAGATGTTTTGCATGTTACAAATCTTCACGAAGGCTAGACTGATATCAAGCTACACACATAACTAGATTAACCACAAATGGGAATGCATGTTACCGTTTTATCTCCGTCACGTAAGTTACAAGAACATATTACGTAAGTTATAGGTGTTAAAACTCATCCCCATTTGATGTTTTATCTTGTCTAAAGCAGCAGTACATTCAGTACTCACGATACAAACATGTCCAATGTCAAAGTTTTCGAACAACATTTATGCATATCACAGCATAACGGTATTTTAAGTGCACTTTTTTCGGCGGACGGATCCTTAATGTGGTCTTACCCCAAATAGATGTTTTGCATGTTACAAATCTTCACGAAGGCTAGACTGATATCAAGCTACACACATAACTAGATTAACCACAAATGGGAATGCATGTTACCGTTTTATCTCCGTCACGTAAGTTACAAGAACATATTACGTAAGTTATAGGTGTGAAAACTCATCCCCATTTGATGTTTTATCTTGTCTAAAGCAGCAGTACATTCAGTACTCACGATACAAACATGTCCCATGTCAAAGTTTTCGAACAACATTTATGCATATCACAGCATAACGGTATTTTAAGTGCACTTTTTTCGGCGGACGGATCCTTAATGTGGTCTTACCCCAAATAGATGTTTTGCATGTTACAAATCTTCACGAAGGCTAGACTGATATCAAGCTACACACATAACTAGATTAACCACAAATGGGAATGCATGTTACCGTTTTATCTCCGTCACGTAAGTTACAAGAACATATTACGTAAGTTATAGGTGTGAAAACTCATCCCCATTTGATGTTTTATCTTGTCTAAAGCAGCAGTACATTCAGTACTCACGATACAAACATGTCCCATGTCAAAGTTTTCGAACAAAATTTATGCATATCACAGCATAACGGTATTTTAAGTGCACTTTTTTCGGCGGACGGATCCTTAATGTGGTCTTACCCCAAATAGATGTTTTGCATGTTACAAATCTTCACGAAGGCTAGACTGATATCAAGCTACACACATAACTAGATTAACCACAAATGGGAATGCATGTTACCGTTTTATCTCCGTCACGTAAGTTACAAGAACATATTACGTAAGTTATAGGTGTGAAAACTCATCCCCATTTGATGTTTTATCTTGTCTAAAGCAGCAGTACATTCAGTACTCACGATACAAACATGTCCCATGTCAAAGTTTTCGAACAAAATTTATGCATATCACAGCATAACGGTAAATTAAGTGCACTTTTTTCGGCGGACGGATCCTTAATGTGGTCTTACCCCAAATAGATGTTTTGCATGTTACAAATCTTCACGAAGGCTAGACTGATATCAAGCTACACACATAACTAGATTAACCACAAATGGGAATGCATGTTACCGTTTTATCTCCGTCACGTAAGTTACAAGAACATATTACTTAAGTTATAGGTGTGAAAACTCATCCCCATTTGATGTTTTATCTTGTCTAAAGCAGCAGTACATTCAGTACTCACGATACAAACATGTCCCATGTCAAAGTTTTCGAACAAAATTTATGCATATCACAGCATAACGGTATTTTAAGTGCACTTTTTTCGGCGGACGGATCCTTAATGTGGTCTTACCCCAAATAGATGTTTTGCATGTTACAAATCTTCACGAAGGCTAGACTGATATCAAGCTACACACATAACTAGATTAACCACAAATGGGAATGCATGTTACCGTTTTATCTCCGTCACGTAAGTTACAAGAACATATTACGTAAGTTATAGGTGTGAAAACTCATCCCCATTTGATGTTTTATCTTGTCTAAAGCAGCAGTACATTCAGTACTCACGATACAAACATGTCCCATGTCAAAGTTTTCGAACAAAATGTATGCATATCACAGCATAACGGTATTTTAAGTGCACTTTTTTCGGCGGACGGATGCTTAATGTGGTCTTACCCCAAATAGATGTTTTGCATGTTACAAATCTTCACGAAGGCTAGACTGATATCAAGCTACACACATAACTAGATTAACCACAAATGGGAATGCATGTTACCGTTTTATCTCCGTCACGTAAGTTACAAGAACATATTACGTAAGTTATAGGTGTGAAAACTCATCCCCATTTGATGTTTTATCTTGTCTAAAGCAGCAGTACATTCAGTACTCACGATACAAACATGTCCCATGTCAAAGTTTTCGAAAAAAATTATGCATATCACAGCATAACGGTATTTTAAGTGCACTTTTTTCGGCGGACGGATCCTTAATGTGGTCTTACCCCAAATAGATGTTTTGCATGTTACAAATCTTCACGAAGGCTAGACTGATATCAAGCTACACACATAACTAGATTAACCACAAATGGGAATGCATGTTACCGTTTTATCTCCGTCACGTAAGTTACAAGAACATATTACGTAAGTTATAGGTGTGAAAACTCATCCCCATTTGATGTTTTATCTTGTCTAAAGCAGCAGTACATTCAGTACTCACGATACAAACATGTCCCATGTCAAAGTTTTCGAACAAAATTTATGCATATCACAGCATAACGGTATTTTAAGTGCACTTTTTTCGGCGGACGGATCCTTAATGTGGTCTTACCCCAAATAGATGTTTTGCATGTTACAAATCTTCACGAAGGCTAGACTGATATCAAGCTACACACATAACTAGATTAACCACAAATGGGAATGCATGTTACCGTTTTATCTCCGTCACGTAAGTTACAAGAACATATTACGTAAGTTATAGGTGTGAAAACTCATCCCCATTTGATGTTTTATCTTGTCTAAAGCAGCAGTACATTCAGTACTCACGATACAAACATGTCCCATGTCAAAGTTTTCGAACAAAATGTATGCATATCACAGCATAACGGTATTTTAAGTGCACTTTTTTCGGCGGACGGATGCTTAATGTGGTCTTACCCCAAATAGATGTTTTGCATGTTACAAATCTTCACGAAGGCTAGACTGATATCAAGCTACACACATAACTAGATTAACCACAAATGGGAATGCATGTTACCGTTTTATCTCCGTCACGTAAGTTACAAGAACATATTACGTAAGTTATAGGTGTGAAAACTCATCCCCATTTGATGTTTTATCTTGTCTAAAGCAGCAGTACATTCAGTACTCACGATACAAACATGTCCCATGTCAAAGTTTTCGAACAAAATTTATGCATATCACAGCATAACGGTATTTTAAGTGCACTTTTTTCGGCGGACGGATCCTTAATGTGGTCTTACCCCAAATAGATGTTTTGCATGTTACAAATCTTCACGAAGGCTAGACTGATATCAAGCTACACACATAACTAGATTAACCACAAATGGGAATGCATGTTACCGTTTTATCTCCGTCACGTAAGTTACAAGAACATATTACGTAAGTTATAGGTGTGAAAACTCATCCCCATTTGATGTTTTATCTTGTCTAAAGCAGCAGTACATTCAGTACTCACGATACAAACATGTCCCATGTCAAAGTTTTCGAACAACATTTATGCATATCACAGCATAACGGTATTTTAAGTGCACTTTTTTCGGCGGACGGATCCTTAATGTGGTCTTACCCCAAATAGATGTTTTGCATGTTACAAATCTTCACGAAGGCTAGACTGATATCAAGCTACACACATAACTAGATTAACCACAAATGGGAATGCATGTTACCGTTTTATCTCCGTCACGTAAGTTACAAGAACATATTACGTAAGTTATAGGTGTTAAAACTCATCCCCATTTGATGTTTTATCTTGTCTAAAGCAGCAGTACATTCAGTACTCACGATACAAACATGTCCAATGTCAAAGTTTTCGAACAACATTTATGCATATCACAGCATAACGGTATTTTAAGTGCACTTTTTTCGGCGGACGGATCCTTAATGTGGTCTTACCCCAAATAGATGTTTTGCATGTTACAAATCTTCACGAAGGCTAGACTGATATCAAGCTACACACATAACTAGATTAACCACAAATGGGAATGCATGTTACCGTTTTATCTCCGTCACGTAAGTTACAAGAACATATTACGTAAGTTATAGGTGTGAAAACTCATCCCCATTTGATGTTTTATCTTGTCTAAAGCAGCAGTACATTCAGTACTCACGATACAAACATGTCCCATGTCAAAGTTTTCGAACAACATTTATGCATATCACAGCATAACGGTATTTTAAGTGCACTTTTTTCGGCGGACGGATCCTTAATGTGGTCTTACCCCAAATAGATGTTTTGCATGTTACAAATCTTCACGAAGGCTAGACTGATATCAAGCTACACACATAACTAGATTAACCACAAATGGGAATGCATGTTACCGTTTTATCTCCGTCACGTAAGTTACAAGAACATATTACGTAAGTTATAGGTGTGAAAACTCATCCCCATTTGATGTTTTATCTTGTCTAAAGCAGCAGTACATTCAGTACTCACGATACAAACATGTCCCATGTCAAAGTTTTCGAACAAAATTTATGCATATCACAGCATAACGGTATTTTAAGTGCACTTTTTTCGGCGGACGGATCCTTAATGTGGTCTTACCCCAAATAGATGTTTTGCATGTTACAAATCTTCACGAAGGCTAGACTGATATCAAGCTACACACATAACTAGATTAACCACAAATGGGAATGCATGTTACCGTTTTATCTCCGTCACGTAAGTTACAAGAACATATTACGTAAGTTATAGGTGTGAAAACTCATCCCCATTTGATGTTTTATCTTGTCTAAAGCAGCAGTACATTCAGTACTCACGATACAAACATGTCCCATGTCAAAGTTTTCGAACAACATTTATGCATATCACAGCATAACGGTATTTTAAGTGCACTTTTTTCGGCGGACGGATCCTTAATGTGGTCTTACCCCAAATAGATGTTTTGCATGTTACAAATCTTCACGAAGGCTAGACTGATATCAAGCTACACACATAACTAGATTAACCACAAATGGGAATGCATGTTACCGTTTTATCTCCGTCACGTAAGTTACAAGAACATATTACGTAAGTTATAGGTGTGAAAACTCATCCCCATTTGATGTTTTATCTTGTCTAAAGCAGCAGTACATTCAGTATTCACGATACAAACATGTCCCCTGTCAAAGTTTTCGAACAACATTTATGCATATCACAGCATAACGGTATTTTAAGTGCACTTTTTTCGGCGGACGGATCCTTAATGTGGTCTTACCCCAAATAGATGTTTTGCATGTTACAAATCTTCACGAAGGCTAGACTGATATCAAGCTACACACATAACTAGATTAACCACAAATGGGAATGCATGTTACCGTTTTATCTCCGTCACGTAAGTTACAAGAACATATTACGTAAGTTATAGGTGTGAAAACTCATCCCCATTTGATGTTTTATCTTGTCTAAAGCAGCAGTACATTCAGTACTCACGATACAAACATGTCCCATGTCAAAGTTTTCGAACAAAATTTATGCATATCACAGCATAACGGTATTTTAAGTGCACTTTTTTCGGCGGACGGATCCTTAATGTGGTCTTACCCCAAATAGATGTTTTGCATGTTACAAATCTTCACGAAGGCTAGACTGATATCAAGCTACACACATAACTAGATTAACCACAAATGGGAATGCATGTTACCGTTTTATCTCCGTCACGTAAGTTACAAGAACATATTACGTAAGTTATAGGTGTGAAAACTCATCCCCATTTGATGTTTTATCTTGTCTAAAGCAGCAGTACATTCAGTACTCACGATACAAACATGTCCCATGTCAAAGTTTTCGAACAAAATGTATGCATATCACAGCATAACGGTATTTTAAGTGCACTTTTTTCGGCGGACGGATGCTTAATGTGGTCTTACCCCAAATAGATGTTTTGCATGTTACAAATCTTCACGAAGGCTAGACTGATATCAAGCTACACACATAACTAGATTAACCACAAATGGGAATGCATGTTACCGTTTTATCTCCGTCACGTAAGTTACAAGAACCTATTACGTAAGTTATAGGTGTGAAAACTCATCCCCATTTGATGTTTTATCTTGTCTAAAGCAGCAGTACATTCAGTACTCACGATACAAACATGTCCCATGTCAAAGTTTTCGAAAAAAATTATGCATATCACAGCATAACGGTATTTTAAGTGCACTTTTTTCGGCGGACGGATCCTTAATGTGGTCTTACCCCAAATAGATGTTTTGCATGTTACAAATCTTCACGAAGGCTAGACTGATATCAAGCTACACACATAACTAGATTAACCACAAATGGGAATGCATGTTACCGTTTTATCTCCGTCACGTAAGTTACAAGAACATATTACGTAAGTTATAGGTGTGAAAACTCATCCCCATTTGATGTTTTATCTTGTCTAAAGCAGCAGTACATTCAGTACTCACGATACAAACATGTCCCATGTCAAAGTTTTCGAACAAAATTTATGCATATCACAGCATAACGGTATTTTAAGTGCACTTTTTTCGGCGGACGGATCCTTAATGTGGTCTTACCCCAAATAGATGTTTTGCATGTTACAAATCTTCACGAAGGCTAGACTGATATCAAGCTACACACATAACTAGATTAACCACAAATGGGAATGCATGTTACCGTTTTATCTCCGTCACGTAAGTTACAAGAACATATTACGTAAGTTATAGGTGTGAAAACTCATCCCCATTTGATGTTTTATCTTGTCTAAAGCAGCAGTACATTCAGTACTCACGATACAAACATGTCCCATGTCAAAGTTTTCGAACAAAATGTATGCATATCACAGCATAACGGTATTTTAAGTGCACTTTTTTCGGCGGACGGATGCTTAATGTGGTCTTACCCCAAATAGATGTTTTGCATGTTACAAATCTTCACGAAGGCTAGACTGATATCAAGCTACACACATAACTAGATTAACCACAAATGGGAATGCATGTTACCGTTTTATCTCCGTCACGTAAGTTACAAGAACATATTACGTAAGTTATAGGTGTGAAAACTCATCCCCATTTGATGTTTTATCTTGTCTAAAGCAGCAGTACATTCAGTACTCACGATACAAACATGTCCCATGTCAAAGTTTTCGAAAAAAATTATGCATATCACAGCATAACGGTATTTTAAGTGCACTTTTTTCGGCGGACGGATCCTTAATGTGGTCTTACCCCAAATAGATGTTTTGCATGTTACAAATCTTCACGAAGGCTAGACTGATATCAAGCTACACACATAACTAGATTAACCACAAATGGGAATGCATGTTACCGTTTTATCTCCGTCACGTAAGTTACAAGAACATATTACTTAAGTTATAGGTGTGAAAACTCATCCCCATTTGATGTTTTATCTTGTCTAAAGCAGCAGTACATTCAGTACTCACGATACAAACATGTCCCATGTCAAAGTTTTCGAACAAAATTTATGCATATCACAGCATAACGGTATTTTAAGTGCACTTTTTTCGGCGGACGGATCCTTAATGTGGTCTTACCCCAAATAGATGTTTTGCATGTTACAAATCTTCACGAAGGCTAGACTGATATCAAGCTACACACATAACTAGATTAACCACAAATGGGAATGCATGTTACCGTTTTATCTCCGTCACGTAAGTTACAAGAACATATTACGTAAGTTATAGGTGTGAAAACTCATCCCCATTTGATGTTTTATCTTGTCTAAAGCAGCAGTACATTCAGTACTCACGATACAAACATGTCCCATGTCAAAGTTTTCGAACAAAATGTATGCATATCACAGCATAACGGTATTTTAAGTGCACTTTTTTCGGCGGACGGATGCTTAATGTGGTCTTACCCCAAATAGATGTTTTGCATGTTACAAATCTTCACGAAGGCTAGACTGATATCAAGCTACACACATAACTAGATTAACCACAAATGGGAATGCATGTTACCGTTTTATCTCCGTCACGTAAGTTACAAGAACATATTACGTAAGTTATAGGTGTGAAAACTCATCCCCATTTGATGTTTTATCTTGTCTAAAGCAGCAGTACATTCAGTACTCACGATACAAACATGTCCCATGTCAAAGTTTTCGAAAAAAATTATGCATATCACAGCATAACGGTATTTTAAGTGCACTTTTTTCGGCGGACGGATCCTTAATGTGGTCTTACCCCAAATAGATGTTTTGCATGTTACAAATCTTCACGAAGGCTAGACTGATATCAAGCTACACACATAACTAGATTAACCACAAATGGGAATGCATGTTACCGTTTTATCTCCGTCACGTAAGTTACAAGAACATATTACGTAAGTTATAGGTGTGAAAACTCATCCCCATTTGATGTTTTATCTTGTCTAAAGCAGCAGTACATTCAGTACTCACGATACAAACATGTCCCATGTCAAAGTTTTCGAACAAAATTTATGCATATCACAGCATAACGGTATTTTAAGTGCACTTTTTTCGGCGGACGGATCCTTAATGTGGTCTTACCCCAAATAGATGTTTTGCATGTTACAAATCTTCACGAAGGCTAGACTGATATCAAGCTACACACATAACTAGATTAACCACAAATGGGAATGCATGTTACCGTTTTATCTCCGTCACGTAAGTTACAAGAACATATTACGTAAGTTATAGGTGTGAAAACTCATCCCCATTTGATGTTTTATCTTGTCTAAAGCAGCAGTACATTCAGTACTCACGATACAAACATGTCCCATGTCAAAGTTTTCGAACAAAATGTATGCATATCACAGCATAACGGTATTTTAAGTGCACTTTTTTCGGCGGACGGATGCTTAATGTGGTCTTACCCCAAATAGATGTTTTGCATGTTACAAATCTTCACGAAGGCTAGACTGATATCAAGCTACACACATAACTAGATTAACCACAAATGGGAATGCATGTTACCGTTTTATCTCCGTCACGTAAGTTACAAGAACATATTACGTAAGTTATAGGTGTGAAAACTCATCCCCATTTGATGTTTTATCTTGTCTAAAGCAGCAGTACATTCAGTACTCACGATACAAACATGTCCCATGTCAAAGTTTTCGAACAAAATTTATGCATATCACAGCATAACGGTATTTTAAGTGCACTTTTTTCGGCGGACGGATCCTTAATGTGGTCTTACCCCAAATAGATGTTTTGCATGTTACAAATCTTCACGAAGGCTAGACTGATATCAAGCTACACACATAACTAGATTAACCACAAATGGGAATGCATGTTACCGTTTTATCTCCGTCACGTAAGTTACAAGAACATATTACGTAAGTTATAGGTGTGAAAACTCATCCCCATTTGATGTTTTATCTTGTCTAAAGCAGCAGTACATTCAGTACTCACGATACAAACATGTCCCATGTCAAAGTTTTCGAACAACATTTATGCATATCACAGCATAACGGTATTTTAAGTGCACTTTTTTCGGCGGACGGATCCTTAATGTGGTCTTACCCCAAATAGATGTTTTGCATGTTACAAATCTTCACGAAGGCTAGACTGATATCAAGCTACACACATAACTAGATTAACCACAAATGGGAATGCATGTTACCGTTTTATCTCCGTCACGTAAGTTACAAGAACATATTACGTAAGTTATAGGTGTTAAAACTCATCCCCATTTGATGTTTTGTCTTGTCTAAAGCAGCAGTACATTCAGTACTCACGATACAAACATGTCCAATGTCAAAGTTTTCGAACAACATTTATGCATATCACAGCATAACGGTATTTTAAGTGCACTTTTTTCGGCGGACGGATCCTTAATGTGGTCTTACCCCAAATAGATGTTTTGCATGTTACAAATCTTCACGAAGGCTAGACTGATATCAAGCTACACACATAACTAGATTAACCACAAATGGGAATGCATGTTACCGTTTTATCTCCGTCACGTAAGTTACAAGAACATATTACGTAAGTTATAGGTGTGAAAACTCATCCCCATTTGATGTTTTATCTTGTCTAAAGCAGCAGTACATTCAGTACTCACGATACAAACATGTCCCATGTCAAAGTTTTCGAACAACATTTATGCATATCACAGCATAACGGTATTTTAAGTGCACTTTTTTCGGCGGACGGATCCTTAATGTGGTCTTACCCCAAATAGATGTTTTGCATGTTACAAATCTTCACGAAGGCTAGACTGATATCAAGCTACACACATAACTAGATTAACCACAAATGGGAATGCATGTTACCGTTTTATCTCCGTCACGTAAGTTACAAGAACATATTACGTAAGTTATAGGTGTGAAAACTCATCCCCATTTGATGTTTTATCTTGTCTAAAGCAGCAGTACATTCAGTACTCACGATACAAACATGTCCCATGTCAAAGTTTTCGAACAAAATTTATGCATATCACAGCATAACGGTATTTTAAGTGCACTTTTTTCGGCGGACGGATCCTTAATGTGGTCTTACCCCAAATAGATGTTTTGCATGTTACAAATCTTCACGAAGGCTAGACTGATATCAAGCTACACACATAACTAGATTAACCACAAATGGGAATGCATGTTACCGTTTTATCTCCGTCACGTAAGTTACAAGAACATATTACGTAAGTTATAGGTGTGAAAACTCATCCCCATTTGATGTTTTATCTTGTCTAAAGCAGCAGTACATTCAGTACTCACGATACAAACATGTCCCATGTCAAAGTTTTCGAACAACATTTATGCATATCACAGCATAACGGTATTTTAAGTGCACTTTTTTCGGCGGACGGATCCTTAATGTGGTCTTACCCCAAATAGATGTTTTGCATGTTACAAATCTTCACGAAGGCTAGACTGATATCAAGCTACACACATAACTAGATTAACCACAAATGGGAATGCATGTTACCGTTTTATCTCCGTCACGTAAGTTACAAGAACATATTACGTAAGTTATAGGTGTGAAAACTCATCCCCATTTGATGTTTTATCTTGTCTAAAGCAGCAGTACATTCAGTATTCACGATACAAACATGTCCCCTGTCAAAGTTTTCGAACAACATTTATGCATATCACAGCATAACGGTATTTTAAGTGCACTTTTTTCGGCGGACGGATCCTTAATGTGGTCTTACCCCAAATAGATGTTTTGCATGTTACAAATCTTCACGAAGGCTAGACTGATATCAAGCTACACACATAACTAGATTAACCACAAATGGGAATGCATGTTACCGTTTTATCTCCGTCACGTAAGTTACAAGAACATATTACGTAAGTTATAGGTGTGAAAACTCATCCCCATTTGATGTTTTATCTTGTCTAAAGCAGCAGTACATTCAGTACTCACGATACAAACATGTCCCATGTCAAAGTTTTCGAACAAAATTTATGCATATCACAGCATAACGGTATTTTAAGTGCACTTTTTTCGGCGGACGGATCCTTAATGTGGTCTTACCCCAAATAGATGTTTTGCATGTTACAAATCTTCACGAAGGCTAGACTGATATCAAGCTACACACATAACTAGATTAACCACAAATGGGAATGCATGTTACCGTTTTATCTCCGTCACGTAAGTTACAAGAACATATTACGTAAGTTATAGGTGTGAAAACTCATCCCCATTTGATGTTTTATCTTGTCTAAAGCAGCAGTACATTCAGTACTCACGATACAAACATGTCCCATGTCAAAGTTTTCGAACAAAATGTATGCATATCACAGCATAACGGTATTTTAAGTGCACTTTTTTCGGCGGACGGATGCTTAATGTGGTCTTACCCCAAATAGATGTTTTGCATGTTACAAATCTTCACGAAGGCTAGACTGATATCAAGCTACACACATAACTAGATTAACCACAAATGGGAATGCATGTTACCGTTTTATCTCCGTCACGTAAGTTACAAGAACCTATTACGTAAGTTATAGGTGTGAAAACTCATCCCCATTTGATGTTTTATCTTGTCTAAAGCAGCAGTACATTCAGTACTCACGATACAAACATGTCCCATGTCAAAGTTTTCGAAAAAAATTATGCATATCACAGCATAACGGTATTTTAAGTGCACTTTTTTCGGCGGACGGATCCTTAATGTGGTCTTACCCCAAATAGATGTTTTGCATGTTACAAATCTTCACGAAGGCTAGACTGATATCAAGCTACACACATAACTAGATTAACCACAAATGGGAATGCATGTTACCGTTTTATCTCCGTCACGTAAGTTACAAGAACATATTACGTAAGTTATAGGTGTGAAAACTCATCCCCATTTGATGTTTTATCTTGTCTAAAGCAGCAGTACATTCAGTACTCACGATACAAACATGTCCCATGTCAAAGTTTTCGAACAAAATTTATGCATATCACAGCATAACGGTATTTTAAGTGCACTTTTTTCGGCGGACGGATCCTTAATGTGGTCTTACCCCAAATAGATGTTTTGCATGTTACAAATCTTCACGAAGGCTAGACTGATATCAAGCTACACACATAACTAGATTAACCACAAATGGGAATGCATGTTACCGTTTTATCTCCGTCACGTAAGTTACAAGAACATATTACGTAAGTTATAGGTGTGAAAACTCATCCCCATTTGATGTTTTATCTTGTCTAAAGCAGCAGTACATTCAGTACTCACGATACAAACATGTCCCATGTCAAAGTTTTCGAACAAAATTTATGCATATCACAGCATAACGGTATTTTAAGTGCACTTTTTTCGGCGGACGGATCCTTAATGTGGTCTTACCCCAAATAGATGTTTTGCATGTTACAAATCTTCACGAAGGCTAGACTGATATCAAGCTACACACATAACTAGATTAACCACAAATGGGAATGCATGTTACCGTTTTATCTCCGTCACGTAAGTTACAAGAACATATTACGTAAGTTATAGGTGTTAAAACTCATCCCCATTTGATGTTTTATCTTGTCTAAAGCAGCAGTACATTCAGTACTCACGATACAAACATGTCCAATGTCAAAGTTTTCGAACAACATTTATGCATATCACAGCATAACGGTATTTTAAGTGCACTTTTTTCGGCGGACGGATCCTTAATGTGGTCTTACCCCAAATAGATGTTTTGCATGTTACAAATCTTCACGAAGGCTAGACTGATATCAAGCTACACACATAACTAGATTAACCACAAATGGGAATGCATGTTACCGTTTTATCTCCGTCACGTAAGTTACAAGAACATATTACGTAAGTTATAGGTGTGAAAACTCATCCCCATTTGATGTTTTATCTTGTCTAAAGCAGCAGTACATTCAGTACTCACGATACAAACATGTCCCATGTCAAAGTTTTCGAACAACATTTATGCATATCACAGCATAACGGTATTTTAAGTGCACTTTTTTCGGCGGACGGATCCTTAATGTGGTCTTACCCCAAATAGATGTTTTGCATGTTACAAATCTTCACGAAGGCTAGACTGATATCAAGCTACACACATAACTAGATTAACCACAAATGGGAATGCATGTTACCGTTTTATCTCCGTCACGTAAGTTACAAGAACATATTACGTAAGTTATAGGTGTGAAAACTCATCCCCATTTGATGTTTTATCTTGTCTAAAGCAGCAGTACATTCAGTACTCACGATACAAACATGTCCCATGTCAAAGTTTTCGAACAAAATTTATGCATATCACAGCATAACGGTATTTTAAGTGCACTTTTTTCGGCGGACGGATCCTTAATGTGGTCTTACCCCAAATAGATGTTTTGCATGTTACAAATCTTCACGAAGGCTAGACTGATATCAAGCTACACACATAACTAGATTAACCACAAATGGGAATGCATGTTACCGTTTTATCTCCGTCACGTAAGTTACAAGAACATATTACGTAAGTTATAGGTGTGAAAACTCATCCCCATTTGATGTTTTATCTTGTCTAAAGCAGCAGTACATTCAGTACTCACGATACAAACATGTCCCATGTCAAAGTTTTCGAACAAAATTTATGCATATCACAGCATAACGGTATTTTAAGTGCACTTTTTTCGGCGGACGGATCCTTAATGTGGTCTTACCCCAAATAGATGTTTTGCATGTTACAAATCTTCACGAAGGCTAGACTGATATCAAGCTACACACATAACTAGATTAACCACAAATGGGAATGCATGTTACCGTTTTATCTCCGTCACGTAAGTTACAAGAACATATTACTTAAGTTATAGGTGTGAAAACTCATCCCCATTTGATGTTTTATCTTGTCTAAAGCAGCAGTACATTCAGTACTCACGATACAAACATGTCCCATGTCAAAGTTTTCGAACAAAATTTATGCATATCACAGCATAACGGTATTTTAAGTGCACTTTTTTCGGCGGACGGATCCTTAATGTGGTCTTACCCCAAATAGATGTTTTGCATGTTACAAATCTTCACGAAGGCTAGACTGATATCAAGCTACACACATAACTAGATTAACCACAAATGGGAATGCATGTTACCGTTTTATCTCCGTCACGTAAGTTACAAGAACATATTACGTAAGTTATAGGTGTGAAAACTCATCCCCATTTGATGTTTTATCTTGTCTAAAGCAGCAGTACATTCAGTACTCACGATACAAACATGTCCCATGTCAAAGTTTTCGAACAAAATTTATGCATATCACAGCATAACGGTATTTTAAGTGCACTTTTTTCGGCGGACGGATCCTTAAAGTGGTCTTACCCCAAATAGATGTTTTGCATGTTACAAATCTTCACGAAGGCTAGACTGATATCAAGCTACACACATAACTAGATTAACCACAAATGGGAATGCATGTTACCGTTTTATCTCCGTCACGTAAGTTACAAGAACATATTACGTAAGTTATAGGTGTGAAAACTCATCCCCATTTGATGTTTTATCTTGTCTAAAGCAGCAGTACATTCAGTACTCACGATACAAACATGTCCCATGTCAAAGTTTTCAAACAAAATTTATGCATATCACAGCATAACGGTATTTTAAGTGCACTTTTTTCGGCGGACGGATCCTTAATGTGGTCTTACCCCAAATAGATGTTTTGCATGTTACAAATCTTCACGAAGGCTAGACTGATATCAAGCTACACACATAACTAGATTAACCACAAATGGGAATGCATGTTACCGTTTTATCTCCGTCACGTAAGTTACAAGAACATATTACGTAAGTTATAGGTGTGAAAACTCATCCCCATTTGATGTTTTATCTTGTCTAAAGCAGCAGTACATTCAGTACTCACGATACAAACATGTCCCATGTCAAAGTTTTCGAACAAAATTTATGCATATCACAGCATAACGGTATTTTAAGTGCACTTTTTTCGGCGGACGGATCCTTAATGTGGTCTTACCCCAAATAGATGTTTTGCATGTTACAAATCTTCACGAAGGCTAGACTGATATCAAGCTACACACATAACTAGATTAACCACAAATGGGAATGCATGTTACCGTTTTATCTCCGTCACGTAAGTTACAAGAACATATTACGTAAGTTATAGGTGTGAAAACTCATCCCCATTTGATGTTTTATCTTGTCTAAAGCAGCAGTACATTCAGTACTCACGATACAAACATGTCCCATGTCAAAGTTTTCGAACAAAATTTATGCATATCACAGCATAACGGTATTTTAAGTGCACTTTTTTCGGCGGACGGATCCTTAATGTGGTCTTACCCCAAATAGATGTTTTGCATGTTACAAATCTTCACGAAGGCTAGACTGATATCAAGCTACACACATAACTAGATTAACCACAAATCGGAATGCATGTTACCGTTTTATCTCCGTCACGTAAGTTACAAGAACATATTACTTAAGTTATAGGTGTGAAAACTCATCCCCATTTGATGTTTTATCTTGTCTAAAGCAGCAGTACATTCAGTACTCACGATACAAACATGTCCCATGTCAAAGTTTTCGAACAAAATTTATGCATATCACAGCATAACGGTATTTTAAGTGCACTTTTTTCGGCGGACGGATCCTTAATGTGGTCTTACCCCAAATAGATGTTTTGCATGTTACAAATCTTCACGAAGGCTAGACTGATATCAAGCTACACACATAACTAGATTAACCACAAATGGGAATGCATGTTACCGTTTTATCTCCGTCACGTAAGTTACAAGAACATATTACGTAAGTTATAGGTGTGAAAACTCATCCCCATTTGATGTTTTATCTTGTCTAAAGCAGCAGTACATTCAGTACTCACGATACAAACATGTCCCATGTCAAAGTTTTCGAACAAAATTTATGCATATCACAGCATAACGGTATTTTAAGTGCACTTTTTTCGGCGGACGGATCCTTAATGTGGTCTTACCCCAAATAGATGTTTTGCATGTTACAAATCTTCACGAAGGCTAGACTGATATCAAGCTACACACATAACTAGATTAACCACAAATGGGAATGCATGTTACCGTTTTATCTCCGTCACGTAAGTTACAAGAACATATTACTTAAGTTATAGGTGTGAAAACTCATCCCCATTTGATGTTTTATCTTGTCTAAAGCAGCAGTACATTCAGTACTCACGATACAAACATGTCCCATGTCAAAGTTTTCGAACAAAATTTATGCATATCACAGCATAACGGTATTTTAAGTGCACTTTTTTCGGCGGACGGATCCTTAATGTGGTCTTACCCCAAATAGATGTTTTGCATGTTACAAATCTTCACGAAGGCTAGACTGATATCAAGCTACACACATAACTAGATTAACCACAAATGGGAATGCATGTTACCGTTTTATCTCCGTCACGTAAGTTACAAGAACATATTACGTAAGTTATAGGTGTGAAAACTCATCCCCATTTGATGTTTTATCTTGTCTAAAGCAGCAGTACATTCAGTACTCACGATACAAACATGTCCCATGTCAAAGTTTTCGAACAAAATTTATGCATATCACAGCATAACGGTATTTTAAGTGCACTTTTTTCGGCGGACGGATCCTTAAAGTGGTCTTACCCCAAATAGATGTTTTGCATGTTACAAATCTTCACGAAGGCTAGACTGATATCAAGCTACACACATAACTAGATTAACCACAAATGGGAATGCATGTTACCGTTTTATCTCCGTCACGTAAGTTACAAGAACATATTACGTAAGTTATAGGTGTGAAAACTCATCCCCATTTGATGTTTTATCTTGTCTAAAGCAGCAGTACATTCAGTACTCACGATACAAACATGTCCCATGTCAAAGTTTTCAAACAAAATTTATGCATATCACAGCATAACGGTATTTTAAGTGCACTTTTTTCGGCGGACGGATCCTTAATGTGGTCTTACCCCAAATAGATGTTTTGCATGTTACAAATCTTCACGAAGGCTAGACTGATATCAAGCTACACACATAACTAGATTAACCACAAATGGGAATGCATGTTACCGTTTTATCTCCGTCACGTAAGTTACAAGAACATATTACGTAAGTTATAGGTGTGAAAACTCATCCCCATTTGATGTTTTATCTTGTCTAAAGCAGCAGTACATTCAGTACTCACGATACAAACATGTCCCATGTCAAAGTTTTCGAACAAAATTTATGCATATCACAGCATAACGGTATTTTAAGTGCACTTTTTTCGGCGGACGGATCCTTAATGTGGTCTTACCCCAAATAGATGTTTTGCATGTTACAAATCTTCACGAAGGCTAGACTGATATCAAGCTACACACATAACTAGATTAACCACAAATGGGAATGCATGTTACCGTTTTATCTCCGTCACGTAAGTTACAAGAACATATTACGTAAGTTATAGGTGTGAAAACTCATCCCCATTTGATGTTTTATCTTGTCTAAAGCAGCAGTACATTCAGTACTCACGATACAAACATGTCCCATGTCAAAGTTTTCGAACAAAATTTATGCATATCACAGCATAACGGTATTTTAAGTGCACTTTTTTCGGCGGACGGATCCTTAATGTGGTCTTACCCCAAATAGATGTTTTGCATGTTACAAATCTTCACGAAGGCTAGACTGATATCAAGCTACACACATAACTAGATTAACCACAAATCGGAATGCATGTTACCGTTTTATCTCCGTCACGTAAGTTACAAGAACATATTACGTAAGTTATAGGTGTGAAAACTCATCCCCATTTGATGTTTTATCTTGTCTAAAGCAGCAGTACATTCAGTACTCACGATACAAACATGTCCCATGTCAAAGTTTTCGAACAACATTTATGCATATCACAGCATAACGGTATTTTAAGTGCACTTTTTTCGGCGGACGGATCCTTAATGTGGTCTTACCCCAAATAGATGTTTTGCATGTTACAAATCTTCACGAAGGCTAGACTGATATCAAGCTACACACATAACTAGATTAACCACAAATGGGAATGCATGTTACCGTTTTATCTCCGTCACGTAAGTTACAAGAACATATTACGTAAGTTATAGGTGTGAAAACTCATCCCCATTTGATGTTTTATCTTGTCTAAAGCAGCAGTACATTCAGTACTCACGATACAAACATGTCCCATGTCAAAGTTTTCGAACAAAATTTATGCATATCACAGCATAACGGTATTTTAAGTGCACTTTTTTCGGCGGACGGATCCTTAATGTGGTCTTACCCCAAATAGATGTTTTGCATGTTACAAATCTTCACGAAGGCTAGACTGATATCAAGCTACACACATAACTAGATTAACCACAAATGGGAATGCATGTTACCGTTTTATCTCCGTCACGTAAGTTACAAGAACATATTACGTAAGTTATAGGTGTGAAAACTCATCCCCATTTGATGTTTTATCTTGTCTAAAGCAGCAGTACATTCAGTACTCACGATACAAACATGTCCCATGTCAAAGTTTTCGAACAAAATTTATGCATATCACAGCATAACGGTATTTTAAGTGCACTTTTTTCGGCGGACGGATCCTTAAAGTGGTCTTACCCCAAATAGATGTTTTGCATGTTACAAATCTTCACGAAGGCTAGACTGATATCAAGCTACACACATAACTAGATTAACCACAAATGGGAATGCATGTTACCGTTTTATCTCCGTCACGTAAGTTACAAGAACATATTACGTAAGTTATAGGTGTGAAAACTCATCCCCATTTGATGTTTTATCTTGTCTAAAGCAGCAGTACATTCAGTACTCACGATACAAACATGTCCCATGTCAAAGTTTTCAAACAAAATTTATGCATATCACAGCATAACGGTATTTTAAGTGCACTTTTTTCGGCGGACGGATCCTTAATGTGGTCTTACCCCAAATAGATGTTTTGCATGTTACAAATCTTCACGAAGGCTAGACTGATATCAAGCTACACACATAACTAGATTAACCACAAATGGGAATGCATGTTACCGTTTTATCTCCGTCACGTAAGTTACAAGAACATATTACGTAAGTTATAGGTGTGAAAACTCATCCCCATTTGATGTTTTATCTTGTCTAAAGCAGCAGTACATTCAGTACTCACGATACAAACATGTCCCATGTCAAAGTTTTCGAACAAAATTTATGCATATCACAGCATAACGGTATTTTAAGTGCACTTTTTTCGGCGGACGGATCCTTAATGTGGTCTTACCCCAAATAGATGTTTTGCATGTTACAAATCTTCACGAAGGCTAGACTGATATCAAGCTACACACATAACTAGATTAACCACAAATGGGAATGCATGTTACCGTTTTATCTCCGTCACGTAAGTTACAAGAACATATTACGTAAGTTATAGGTGTGAAAACTCATCCCCATTTGATGTTTTATCTTGTCTAAAGCAGCAGTACATTCAGTACTCACGATACAAACATGTCCCATGTCAAAGTTTTCGAACAAAATTTATGCATATCACAGCATAACGGTATTTTAAGTGCACTTTTTTCGGCGGACGGATCCTTAATGTGGTCTTACCCCAAATAGATGTTTTGCATGTTACAAATCTTCACGAAGGCTAGACTGATATCAAGCTACACACATAACTAGATTAACCACAAATCGGAATGCATGTTACCGTTTTATCTCCGTCACGTAAGTTACAAGAACATATTACGTAAGTTATAGGTGTGAAAACTCATCCCCATTTGATGTTTTATCTTGTCTAAAGCAGCAGTACATTCAGTACTCACGATACAAACATGTCCCATGTCAAAGTTTTCGAACAACATTTATGCATATCACAGCATAACGGTATTTTAAGTGCACTTTTTTCGGCGGACGGATCCTTAATGTGGTCTTACCCCAAATAGATGTTTTGCATGTTACAAATCTTCACGAAGGCTAGACTGATATCAAGCTACACACATAACTAGATTAACCACAAATGGGAATGCATGTTACCGTTTTATCTCCGTCACGTAAGTTACAAGAACATATTACGTAAGTTATAGGTGTGAAAACTCATCCCCATTTGATGTTTTATCTTGTCTAAAGCAGCAGTACATTCAGTACTCACGATACAAACATGTCCCATGTCAAAGTTTTCGAACAAAATTTATGCATATCACAGCATAACGGTATTTTAAGTGCACTTTTTTCGGCGGACGGATCCTTAATGTGGTCTTACCCCAAATAGATGTTTTGCATGTTACAAATCTTCACGAAGGCTAGACTGATATCAAGCTACACACATAACTAGATTAACCACAAATGGGAATGCATGTTACCGTTTTATCTCCGTCACGTAAGTTACAAGAACATATTACGTAAGTTATAGGTGTGAAAACTCATCCCCATTTGATGTTTTATCTTGTCTAAAGCAGCAGTACATTCAGTACTCACGATACAAACATGTCCCATGTCAAAGTTTTCGAACAAAATTTATGCATATCACAGCATAGCGGTATTTTAAGTGCACTTTTTTCGGCGGACGGATCCTTAATGTGGTCTTACCCCAAATAGATGTTTTGCATGTTACAAATCTTCACGAAGGCTAGACTGATATCAAGCTACACACATAACTAGATTAACCACAAATGGGAATGCATGTTACCGTTTTATCTCCGTCACGTAAGTTACAAGAACATATTACGTAAGTTATAGGTGTGAAAACTCATCCCCATTTGATGTTTTATCTTGTCTAAAGCAGCAGTACATTCAGTACTCACGATACAAACATGTCCCATGTCAAAGTTTTCGAACAAAATTTATGCATATCACAGCATAACGGTATTTTAAGTGCACTTTTTTCGGCGGACGGATCCTTAATGTGGTCTTACCCCAAATAGATGTTTTGCATGTTACAAATCTTCACGAAGGCTAGACTGATATCAAGCTACACACATAACTAGATTAACCACAAATGGGAATGCATGTTACCGTTTTATCTCCGTCACGTAAGTTACAAGAACATATTACGTAAGTTATAGGTGTGAAAACTCATCCCCATTTGATGTTTTATCTTGTCTAAAGCAGCAGTACATTCAGTACTCACGATACAAACATGTCCCATGTCAAAGTTTTCGAACAAAATTTATGCATATCACAGCATAGCGGTATTTTAAGTGCACTTTTTTCGGCGGACGGATCCTTAATGTGGTCTTACCCCAAATAGATGTTTTGCATGTTACAAATCTTCACGAAGGCTAGACTTATATCAAGCTACACACATAACTAGATTAACCACAAATGGGAATGCATGTTACCGTTTTATCTCCGTCACGTAAGTTACAAGAACATATTACGTAAGTTATAGGTGTGAAAACTCATCCCCATTTGATGTTTTATCTTGTCTAAAGCAGCAGTACATTCAGTACTCACGATACAAACATGTCCCATGTCAAAGTTTTCGAACAAAATTTATGCATATCACAGCATAACGGTATTTTAAGTGCACTTTTTTCGGCGGACGGATCCTTAATGTGGTCTTACCCCAAATAGATGTTTTGCATGTTACAAATCTTCACGAAGGCTAGACTGATATCAAGCTACACACATAACTAGATTAACCACAAATGGGAATGCATGTTACCGTTTTATCTCCGTCACGTAAGTTACAAGAACATATTACGTAAGTTATAGGTGTGAAAACTCATCCCCATTTGATGTTTTATCTTGTCTAAAGCAGCAGTACATTCAGTACTCACGATACAAACATGTCCCATGTCAAAGTTTTCGAACAAAATTTATGCATATCACAGCATAACGGTATTTTAAGTGCACTTTTTTCGGCGGACGGATCCTTAATGTGGTCTTACCCCAAATATATGTTTTGCATGTTACCAATCTTCACGAAGGCTAGACTGATATCAAGCTACACACATAACTAGATTAACCACAAATGGGAATGCATGTTACCGTTTTATCTCCGTCACGTAAGTTACAAGAACATATTACGTAAGTTATAGGTGTGAAAACTCATCCCCATTTGATGTTTTATCTTGTCTAAAGCAGCAGTACATTCAGTACTCACGATACAAACATGTCCCATGTCAAAGTTTTCGAACAAAATTTATGCATATCACAGCATAACGGTATTTTAAGTGCACTTTTTTCGGCGGACGGATCCTTAATGTGGTCTTACCCCAAATAGATGTTTTGCATGTTACAAATCTTCACGAAGGCTAGACTGATATCAAGCTACACACATAACTAGATTAACCACAAATGGGAATGCATGTTACCGTTTTATCTCCGTCACGTAAGTTACAAGAACATATTACGTAAGTTATAGGTGTGAAAACTCATCCCCATTTGATGTTTTATCTTGTCTAAAGCAGCAGTACATTCAGTACTCACGATACAAACATGTCCCATGTCAAAGTTTTCGAACAAAATTTATGCATATCACAGCATAACGGTATTTTAAGTGCACTTTTTTCGGCGGACGGATCCTTAATGTGGTCTTACCCCAAATAGATGTTTTGCATGTTACAAATCTTCACGAAGGCTAGACTGATATCAAGCTACACACATAACTAGATTAACCACAAATGGGAATGCATGTTACCGTTTTATCTCCGTCACGTAAGTTACAAGAACCTATTACGTAAGTTATAGGTGTGAAAACTCATCCCCATTTGATGTTTTATCTTGTCTAAAGCAGCAGTACATTCAGTACTCACGATACAAACATGTCCCATGTCAAAGTTTTCGAAAAAAATTATGCATATCACAGCATAACGGTATTTTAAGTGCACTTTTTTCGGCGGACGGATCCTTAATGTGGTCTTACCCCAAATAGATGTTTTGCATGTTACAAATCTTCACGAAGGCTAGACTGATATCAAGCTACACACATAACTAGATTAACCACAAATGGGAATGCATGTTACCGTTTTATCTCCGTCACGTAAGTTACAAGAACATATTACGTAAGTTATAGGTGTGAAAACTCATCCCCATTTGATGTTTTATCTTGTCTAAAGCAGCAGTACATTCAGTACTCACGATACAAACATGTCCCATGTCAAAGTTTTCGAACAAAATTTATGCATATCACAGCATAACGGTATTTTAAGTGCACTTTTTTCGGCGGACGGATCCTTAATGTGGTCTTACCCCAAATAGATGTTTTGCATGTTACAAATCTTCACGAAGGCTAGACTGATATCAAGCTACACACATAACTAGATTAACCACAAATGGGAATGCATGTTACCGTTTTATCTCCGTCACGTAAGTTACAAGAACATATTACGTAAGTTATAGGTGTGAAAACTCATCCCCATTTGATGTTTTATCTTGTCTAAAGCAGCAGTACATTCAGTACTCACGATACAAACATGTCCCATGTCAAAGTTTTCGAACAAAATTTATGCATATCACAGCATAACGGTAAATTAAGTGCACTTTTTTCGGCGGACGGATCCTTAATGTGGTCTTACCCCAAATATATGTTTTGCATGTTACAAATCTTCACGAAGGCTAGACTGATATCAAGCTACACACATAACTAGATTAACCACAAATGGGAATGCATGTTACCGTTTTATCTCCGTCACGTAAGTTACAAGAACATATTACGTAAGTTATAGGTGTGAAAACTCATCCCCATTTGATGTTTTATCTTGTCTAAAGCAGCAGTACATTCAGTATTCACGATACAAACATGTCCCCTGTCAAAGTTTTCGAACAACATTTATGCATATCACAGCATAACGGTATTTTAAGTGCACTTTTTTCGGCGGACGGATCCTTAATGTGGTCTTACCCCAAATAGATGTTTTGCATGTTACAAATCTTCACGAAGGCTAGACTGATATCAAGCTACACACATAACTAGATTAACCACAAATGGGAATGCATGTTACCGTTTTATCTCCGTCACGTAAGTTACAAGAACATATTACGTAAGTTATAGGTGTGAAAACTCATCCCCATTTGATGTTTTATCTTGTCTAAAGCAGCAGTACATTCAGTACTCACGATACAAACATGTCCCATGTCAAAGTTTTCGAACAAAATTTATGCATATCACAGCATAACGGTATTTTAAGTGCACTTTTTTCGGCGGACGGATCCTTAATGTGGTCTTACCCCAAATAGATGTTTTGCATGTTACAAATCTTCACGAAGGCTAGACTGATATCAAGCTACACACATAACTAGATTAACCACAAATGGGAATGCATGTTACCGTTTTATCTCCGTCACGTAAGTTACAAGAACATATTACGTAAGTTATAGGTGTGAAAACTCATCCCCATTTGATGTTTTATCTTGTCTAAAGCAGCAGTACATTCAGTACTCACGATACAAACATGTCCCATGTCAAAGTTTTCGAACAAAATGTATGCATATCACAGCATAACGGTATTTTAAGTGCACTTTTTTCGGCGGACGGATGCTTAATGTGGTCTTACCCCAAATAGATGTTTTGCATGTTACAAATCTTCACGAAGGCTAGACTGATATCAAGCTACACACATAACTAGATTAACCACAAATGGGAATGCATGTTACCGTTTTATCTCCGTCACGTAAGTTACAAGAACCTATTACGTAAGTTATAGGTGTGAAAACTCATCCCCATTTGATGTTTTATCTTGTCTAAAGCAGCAGTACATTCAGTACTCACGATACAAACATGTCCCATGTCAAAGTTTTCGAAAAAAATTATGCATATCACAGCATAACGGTATTTTAAGTGCACTTTTTTCGGCGGACGGATCCTTAATGTGGTCTTACCCCAAATAGATGTTTTGCATGTTACAAATCTTCACGAAGGCTAGACTGATATCAAGCTACACACATAACTAGATTAACCACAAATGGGAATGCATGTTACCGTTTTATCTCCGTCACGTAAGTTACAAGAACATATTACGTAAGTTATAGGTGTGAAAACTCATCCCCATTTGATGTTTTATCTTGTCTAAAGCAGCAGTACATTCAGTACTCACGATACAAACATGTCCCATGTCAAAGTTTTCGAACAAAATTTATGCATATCACAGCATAACGGTATTTTAAGTGCACTTTTTTCGGCGGACGGATCCTTAATGTGGTCTTACCCCAAATAGATGTTTTGCATGTTACAAATCTTCACGAAGGCTAGACTGATATCAAGCTACACACATAACTAGATTAACCACAAATGGGAATGCATGTTACCGTTTTATCTCCGTCACGTAAGTTACAAGAACATATTACGTAAGTTATAGGTGTGAAAACTCATCCCCATTTGATGTTTTATCTTGTCTAAAGCAGCAGTACATTCAGTACTCACGATACAAACATGTCCCATGTCAAAGTTTTCGAACAAAATTTATGCATATCACAGCATAACGGTATTTTAAGTGCACTTTTTTCGGCGGACGGATCCTTAATGTGGTCTTACCCCAAATAGATGTTTTGCATGTTACAAATCTTCACGAAGGCTAGACTGATATCAAGCTACACACATAACTAGATTAACCACAAATGGGAATGCATGTTACCGTTTTATCTCCGTCACGTAAGTTACAAGAACATATTACGTAAGTTATAGGTGTTAAAACTCATCCCCATTTGATGTTTTATCTTGTCTAAAGCAGCAGTACATTCAGTACTCACGATACAAACATGTCCAATGTCAAAGTTTTCGAACAACATTTATGCATATCACAGCATAACGGTATTTTAAGTGCACTTTTTTCGGCGGACGGATCCTTAATGTGGTCTTACCCCAAATAGATGTTTTGCATGTTACAAATCTTCACGAAGGCTAGACTGATATCAAGCTACACACATAACTAGATTAACCACAAATGGGAATGCATGTTACCGTTTTATCTCCGTCACGTAAGTTACAAGAACATATTACGTAAGTTATAGGTGTGAAAACTCATCCCCATTTGATGTTTTATCTTGTCTAAAGCAGCAGTACATTCAGTACTCACGATACAAACATGTCCCATGTCAAAGTTTTCGAACAACATTTATGCATATCACAGCATAACGGTATTTTAAGTGCACTTTTTTCGGCGGACGGATCCTTAATGTGGTCTTACCCCAAATAGATGTTTTGCATGTTACAAATCTTCACGAAGGCTAGACTGATATCAAGCTACACACATAACTAGATTAACCACAAATGGGAATGCATGTTACCGTTTTATCTCCGTCACGTAAGTTACAAGAACATATTACGTAAGTTATAGGTGTGAAAACTCATCCCCATTTGATGTTTTATCTTGTCTAAAGCAGCAGTACATTCAGTACTCACGATACAAACATGTCCCATGTCAAAGTTTTCGAACAAAATTTATGCATATCACAGCATAACGGTATTTTAAGTGCACTTTTTTCGGCGGACGGATCCTTAATGTGGTCTTACCCCAAATAGATGTTTTGCATGTTACAAATCTTCACGAAGGCTAGACTGATATCAAGCTACACACATAACTAGATTAACCACAAATGGGAATGCATGTTACCGTTTTATCTCCGTCACGTAAGTTACAAGAACATATTACGTAAGTTATAGGTGTGAAAACTCATCCCCATTTGATGTTTTATCTTGTCTAAAGCAGCAGTACATTCAGTACTCACGATACAAACATGTCCCATGTCAAAGTTTTCGAACAAAATTTATGCATATCACAGCATAACGGTATTTTAAGTGCACTTTTTTCGGCGGACGGATCCTTAATGTGGTCTTACCCCAAATAGATGTTTTGCATGTTACAAATCTTCACGAAGGCTAGACTGATATCAAGCTACACACATAACTAGATTAACCACAAATGGGAATGCATGTTACCGTTTTATCTCCGTCACGTAAGTTACAAGAACATATTACTTAAGTTATAGGTGTGAAAACTCATCCCCATTTGATGTTTTATCTTGTCTAAAGCAGCAGTACATTCAGTACTCACGATACAAACATGTCCCATGTCAAAGTTTTCGAACAAAATTTATGCATATCACAGCATAACGGTATTTTAAGTGCACTTTTTTCGGCGGACGGATCCTTAATGTGGTCTTACCCCAAATAGATGTTTTGCATGTTACAAATCTTCACGAAGGCTAGACTGATATCAAGCTACACACATAACTAGATTAACCACAAATGGGAATGCATGTTACCGTTTTATCTCCGTCACGTAAGTTACAAGAACATATTACGTAAGTTATAGGTGTGAAAACTCATCCCCATTTGATGTTTTATCTTGTCTAAAGCAGCAGTACATTCAGTACTCACGATACAAACATGTCCCATGTCAAAGTTTTCGAACAAAATTTATGCATATCACAGCATAACGGTATTTTAAGTGCACTTTTTTCGGCGGACGGATCCTTAAAGTGGTCTTACCCCAAATAGATGTTTTGCATGTTACAAATCTTCACGAAGGCTAGACTGATATCAAGCTACACACATAACTAGATTAACCACAAATGGGAATGCATGTTACCGTTTTATCTCCGTCACGTAAGTTACAAGAACATATTACGTAAGTTATAGGTGTGAAAACTCATCCCCATTTGATGTTTTATCTTGTCTAAAGCAGCAGTACATTCAGTACTCACGATACAAACATGTCCCATGTCAAAGTTTTCAAACAAAATTTATGCATATCACAGCATAACGGTATTTTAAGTGCACTTTTTTCGGCGGACGGATCCTTAATGTGGTCTTACCCCAAATAGATGTTTTGCATGTTACAAATCTTCACGAAGGCTAGACTGATATCAAGCTACACACATAACTAGATTAACCACAAATGGGAATGCATGTTACCGTTTTATCTCCGTCACGTAAGTTACAAGAACATATTACGTAAGTTATAGGTGTGAAAACTCATCCCCATTTGATGTTTTATCTTGTCTAAAGCAGCAGTACATTCAGTACTCACGATACAAACATGTCCCATGTCAAAGTTTTCGAACAAAATTTATGCATATCACAGCATAACGGTATTTTAAGTGCACTTTTTTCGGCGGACGGATCCTTAATGTGGTCTTACCCCAAATAGATGTTTTGCATGTTACAAATCTTCACGAAGGCTAGACTGATATCAAGCTACACACATAACTAGATTAACCACAAATGGGAATGCATGTTACCGTTTTATCTCCGTCACGTAAGTTACAAGAACATATTACGTAAGTTATAGGTGTGAAAACTCATCCCCATTTGATGTTTTATCTTGTCTAAAGCAGCAGTACATTCAGTACTCACGATACAAACATGTCCCATGTCAAAGTTTTCGAACAACATTTATGCATATCACAGCATAACGGTATTTTAAGTGCACTTTTTTCGGCGGACGGATCCTTAATGTCGTCTTACCCCAAATAGATGTTTTGCATGTTACAAATCTTCACGAAGGCTAGACTGATATCAAGCTACACACATAACTAGATTAACCACAAATGGGAATGCATGTTACCGTTTTATCTCCGTCACGTAAGTTACAAGAACATATTACGTAAGTTATAGGTGTGAAAACTCATCCCCATTTGATGTTTTATCTTGTCTAAAGCAGCAGTACATTCAGTACTCACGATACAAACATGTCCCATGTCAAAGTTTTCGAACAAAATTTATGCATATCACAGCATAACGGTATTTTAAGTGCACTTTTTTCGGCGGACGGATCCTTAATGTGGTCTTACCCCAAATAGATGTTTTGCATGTTACAAATCTTCACGAAGGTTAGACTGATATCAAGCTACACACATAACTAGATTAACCACAAATGGGAATGCATGTTACCGTTTTATCTCCGTCACGTAAGTTACAAGAACATATTACGTAAGTTATAGGTGTGAAAACTCATCCCCATTTGATGTTTTATCTTGTCTAAAGCAGCAGTACATTCAGTACTCACGATACAAACATGTCCCATGTCAAAGTTTTCGAACAAAATGTATGCATATCACAGCATAACGGTATTTTAAGTGCACTTTTTTCGGCGGACGGATCCTTAATGTGGTCTTACCCCAAATAGATGTTTTGCATGTTACAAATCTTCACGAAGGCTAGACTGATATCAAGCTACACACATAACTAGACTAACCACAAATGGGAATGCATGTTACCGTTTTATCTCCGTCACGTAAGTTACAAGAACATATTACGTAAGTTATAGGTGTGAAAACTCATCCCCATTTGATGTTTTATCTTGTCTAAAGCAGCAGTACATTCAGTACTCACGATACAAACATGTCCCATGTCAAAGTTTTCGAACAAAATTTATGCATATCACAGCATAACGGTATTTTAAGTGCACTTTTTTCGGCGGACGGATCCTTAATGTGGTCTTACCCCAAATAGATGTTTTGCATGTTACAAATCTTCACGAAGGCTAGACTGATATCAAGCTACACACATAACTAGATTAACCACAAATGGGAATGCATGTTACCGTTTTATCTCCGTCACGTAAGTTACAAGAACATATTACGTAAGTTATAGGTGTGAAAACTCATCCCCATTTGATGTTTTATCTTGTCTAAAGCAGCAGTACATTCAGTACTCACGATACAAACATGTCCCATGTCAAAGTTTTCGAACAACATTTATGCATATCACAGCATAACGGTATTTTAAGTGCACTTTTTTCGGCGGACGGATCCTTAATGTGGTCTTACCCCAAATAGATGTTTTGCATGTTACAAATCTTCACGAAGGCTAGACTGATATCAAGCTACACACATAACTAGATTAACCACAAATGGGAATGCATGTTACCGTTTTATCTCCGTCACGTAAGTTACAAGAACATATTACGTAAGTTATAGGTGTGAAAACTCATCCCCATTTGATGTTTTATCTTGTCTAAAGCAGCAGTACATTCAGTACTCACGATACAAACATGTCCCATGTCAAAGTTTTCGAACAAAATTTATGCATATCACAGCATAACGGTATTTTAAGTGCACTTTTTTCGGCGGACGGATCCTTAATGTGGTCTTACCCCAAATAGATGTTTTGCATGTTACAAATCTTCACGAAGGTTAGACTGATATCAAGCTACACACATAACTAGATTAACCACAAATGGGAATGCATGTTACCGTTTTATCTCCGTCACGTAAGTTACAAGAACATATTACGTAAGTTATAGGTGTGAAAACTCATCCCCATTTGATGTTTTATCTTGTCTAAAGCAGCAGTACATTCAGTACTCACGATACAAACATGTCCCATGTCAAAGTTTTCGAACAAAATGTATGCATATCACAGCATAACGGTATTTTAAGTGCACTTTTTTCGGCGGACGGATCCTTAATGTGGTCTTACCCCAAATAGATGTTTTGCATGTTACAAATCTTCACGAAGGCTAGACTGATATCAAGCTACACACATAACTAGATTAACCACAAATGGGAATGCATGTTACCGTTTTATCTCCGTCACGTAAGTTACAAGAACATATTACGTAAGTTATAGGTGTGAAAACTCATCCCCATTTGATGTTTTATCATGTCTAAAGCAGCAGTACATTCAGTACTCACGATACAAACATGTCCCATGTCAAAGTTTTCGAACAAAATTTATGCATATCACAGCATAACGGTATTTTAAGTGCACTTTTTTCGGCGGACGGATCCTTAATGTGGTCTTACCCCAAATAGATGTTTTGCATGTTACAAATCTTCACGAAGGCTAGACTGATATCAAGCTACACACATAACTAGATTAACCACAAATGGGAATGCATGTTACCGTTTTATCTCCGTCACGTAAGTTACAAGAACATATTACGTAAGTTATAGGTGTGAAAACTCATCCCCATTTGATGTTTTATCTTGTCTAAAGCAGCAGTACATTCAGTACTCACGATACAAACATGTCCCATGTCAAAGTTTTCGAACAAAATGTATGCATATCACAGCATAACGGTATTTTAAGTGCACTTTTTTCGGCGGACGGATCCTTAATGTGGTCTTACCCCAAATAGATGTTTTGCATGTTACAAATCTTCACGAAGGCTAGACTGATATCAAGCTACACACATAACTAGATTAACCACAAATGGGAATGCATGTTACCGTTTTATCTCCGTCACGTAAGTTACAAGAACATATTACGTAAGTTATAGGTGTGAAAACTCATCCCCATTTGATGTTTTATCTTGTCTAAAGCAGCAGTACATTCAGTACTCACGATACAAACATGTCCCATGTCAAAGTTTTCGAACAAAATTTATGCATATCACAGCATAACGGTATTTTAAGTGCACTTTTTTCGGCGGACGGATCCTTAATGTGGTCTTACCCCAAATAGATGTTTTGCATGTTACAAATCTTCACGAAGGCTAGACTGATATCAAGCTACACACATAACTAGATTAACCACAAATGGGAATGCATGTTACCGTTTTATCTCCGTCACGTAAGTTACAAGAACATATTACGTAAGTTATAGGTGTGAAAACTCATCCCCATTTGATGTTTTATCATGTCTAAAGCAGCAGTACATTCAGTACTCACGATACAAACATGTCCCATGTCAAAGTTTTCGAACAAAATTTATGCATATCACAGCATAACGGTATTTTAAGTGCACTTTTTTCGGCGGACGGATCCTTAATGTGGTCTTACCCCAAATAGATGTTTTGCATGTTACAAATCTTCACGAAGGCTAGACTGATATCAAGCTACACACATAACTAGATTAACCACAAATGGGAATGCATGTTACCGTTTTATCTCCGTCACGTAAGTTACAAGAACATATTACGTAAGTTATAGGTGTGAAAACTCATCCCCATTTGATGTTTTATCTTGTCTAAAGCAGCAGTACATTCAGTACTCACGATACAAACATGTCCCATGTCAAAGTTTTCGAACAAAATGTATGCATATCACAGCATAACGGTATTTTAAGTGCACTTTTTTCGGCGGACGGATCCTTAATGTGGTCTTACCCCAAATAGATGTTTTGCATGTTACAAATCTTCACGAAGGCTAGACTGATATCAAGCTACACACATAACTAGATTAACCACAAATGGGAATGCATGTTACCGTTTTATCTCCGTCACGTAAGTTACAAGAACATATTACGTAAGTTATAGGTGTGAAAACTCATCCCCATTTGATGTTTTATCTTGTCTAAAGCAGCAGTACATTCAGTACTCACGATACAAACATGTCCCATGTCAAAGTTTTCGAACAAAATTTATGCATATCACAGCATAACGGTATTTTAAGTGCACTTTTTTCGGCGGACGGATCCTTAATGTGGTCTTACCCCAAATAGATGTTTTGCATGTTACAAATCTTCACGAAGGTTAGACTGATATCAAGCTACACACATAACTAGATTAACCACAAATGGGAATGCATGTTACCGTTTTATCTCCGTCACGTAAGTTACAAGAACATATTACGTAAGTTATAGGTGTGAAAACTCATCCCCATTTGATGTTTTATCTTGTCTAAAGCAGCAGTACATTCAGTACTCACGATACAAACATGTCCCATGTCAAAGTTTTCGAACAAAATGTATGCATATCACAGCATAACGGTATTTTAAGTGCACTTTTTTCGGCGGACGGATCCTTAATGTGGTCTTACCCCAAATAGATGTTTTGCATGTTACAAATCTTCACGAAGGCTAGACTGATATCAAGCTACACACATAACTAGATTAACCACAAATGGGAATGCATGTTACCGTTTTATCTCCGTCACGTAAGTTACAAGAACATATTACGTAAGTTATAGGTGTGAAAACTCATCCCCATTTGATGTTTTATCTTGTCTAAAGCAGCAGTACATTCAGTACTCACGATACAAACATGTCCCATGTCAAAGTTTTCGAACAAAATGTATGCATATCACAGCATAACGGTATTTTAAGTGCACTTTTTTCGGCGGACGGATCCTTAATGTGGTCTTACCCCAAATAGATGTTTTGCATGTTACAAATCTTCACGAAGGCTAGACTGATATCAAGCTACACACATAACTAGATTAACCACAAATGGGAATGCATGTTACCGTTTTATCTCCGTCACGTAAGTTACAAGAACATATTACGTAAGTTATAGGTGTGAAAACTCATCCCCATTTGATGTTTTATCTTGTCTAAAGCAGCAGTACATTCAGTACTCACGATACAAACATGTCCCATGTCAAAGTTTTCAAAAAAAATTATGCATATCACAGCATAACGGTATTTTAAGTGCACTTTTTTCGGCGGACGGATCCTTAATGTGGTCTTACCCCAAATAGATGTTTTGCATGTTACAAATCTTCACGAAGGCTAGACTGATATCAAGCTACACACATAACTAGATTAACCACAAATGGGAATGCATGTTACCGTTTTATCTCCGTCACGTAAGTTACAAGAACATATTACGTAAGTTATAGGTGTGAAAACTCATCCCCATTTGATGTTTTATCTTGTCTAAAGCAGCAGTACATTCAGTACTCACGATACAAACATGTCCCATGTCAAAGTTTTCGAACAAAATTTATGCATATCACAGCATAACGGTATTTTAAGTGCACTTTTTTCGGCGGACGGATCCTTAATGTGGTCTTACCCCAAATAGATGTTTTGCATGTTACAAATCTTCACGAAGGCTAGACTGATATCAAGCTACACACATAACTAGATTAACCACAAATGGGAATGCATGTTACCGTTTTATCTCCGTCACGTAAGTTACAAGAACATATTACGTAAGTTATAGGTGTGAAAACTCATCCCCATTTGATGTTTTATCTTGTCTAAAGCAGCAGTACATTCAGTACTCACGATACAAACATGTCCCATGTCAAAGTTTTCGAACAAAATTTATGCATATCACAGCATAACGGTATTTTAAGTGCACTTTTTTCGGCGGACGGATCCTTAATGTGGTCTTACCCCAAATAGATGTTTTGCATGTTACAAATCTTCACGAAGGCTAGACTGATATCAAGCTACACACATAACTAGATTAACCACAAATGGGAATGCATGTTACCGTTTTATCTCCGTCACGTAAGTTACAAGAACATATTACGTAAGTTATAGGTGTGAAAACTCATCCCCATTTGATGTTTTATCTTGTCTAAAGCAGCAGTACATTCAGTACTCACGATACAAACATGTCCAATGTCAAAGTTTTCGACCAACATTTATGCATATCACAGCATAACGGTATTTTAAGTGCACTTTTTTCGGCGGACGGATCCTTAATGTGGTCTTACCCGAAATAGATGTTTTGCATGTTACAAATCTTCACGAAGGCTAGACTGATATCAAGCTACACACATAACTAGATTAACCACAAATGGGAATGCATGTTACCGTTTTATCTCCGTCACGTAAGTTACAAGAACATATTACGTAAGTTATAGGTGTGAAAACTCATCCCCATTTGATGTTTTATCTTGTCTAAAGCAGCAGTACATTCAGTACTCACGATACAAACATGTCCCATGTCAAAGTTTTCGAACAAAATTTATGCATATCACAGCATAACGGTATTTTAAGTGCACTTTTTTCGGCGGACGGATCCTTAATGTGGTCTTACCCCAAATAGATGTTTTGCATGTTACAAATCTTCACGAAGGCTAGACTGATATCAAGCTACACACATAACTAGATTAACCACAAATGGGAATGCATGTTACCGTTTTATCTCCGTCACGTAAGTTACAAGAACATATTACGTAAGTTATAGGTGTGAAAACTCATCCCCATTTGATGTTTTATCTTGTCTAAAGCAGCAGTACATTCAGTACTCACGATACAAACATGTCCCATGTCAAAGTTTTCGAACAAAATTTATGCATATCACAGCATAACGGTATTTTAAGTGCACTTTTTTCGGCGGACGGATCCTTAATGTGGTCTTAACCCAAATAGATGTTTTGCATGTTACAAATCTTCACGAAGGCTAGACTGATATCAAGCTACACACATAACTAGATTAACCACAAATGGGAATGCATGTTACCGTTTTATCTCCGTCACGTAAGTTACAAGAACATATTACGTAAGTTATAGGTGTGAAAACTCATCCCCATTTGATGTTTTATCTTGTCTAAAGCAGCAGTACATTCAGTACTCACGATACAAACATGTCCCATGTCAAAGTTTTCGAACAAAATTTATGCATATCACAGCATAACGGTATTTTAAGTGCACTTTTTTCGGCGGACGGATGCTTAATGTGGTCTTACCCCAAATAGATGTTTTGCATGTTACAAATCTTCACGAAGGCTAGACTGATATCAAGCTACACACATAACTAGATTAACCACAAATGGGAATGCATGTTACCGTTTTATCTCCGTCACGTAAGTTACAAGAACCTATTACGTAAGTTATAGGTGTGAAAACTCATCCCCATTTGATGTTTTATCTTGTCTAAAGCAGCAGTACATTCAGTACTCACGATACAAACATGTCCCATGTCAAAGTTTTCGAAAAAAATTATGCATATCACAGCATAACGGTATTTTAAGTGCACTTTTTTCGGCGGACGGATCCTTAATGTGGTCTTACCCCAAATAGATGTTTTGCATGTTACAAATCTTCACGAAGGCTAGACTGATATCAAGCTACACACATAACTAGATTAACCACAAATGGGAATGCATGTTACCGTTTTATCTCCGTCACGTAAGTTACAAGAACATATTACGTAAGTTATAGGTGTGAAAACTCATCCCCATTTGATGTTTTATCTTGTCTAAAGCAGCAGTACATTCAGTACTCACGATACAAACATGTCCCATGTCAAAGTTTTCGAACAAAATTTATGCATATCACAGCATAACGGTATTTTAAGTGCACTTTTTTCGGCGGACGGATCCTTAATGTGGTCTTACCCCAAATAGATGTTTTGCATGTTACAAATCTTCACGAAGGCTAGACTGATATCAAGCTACACACATAACTAGATTAACCACAAATGGGAATGCATGTTACCGTTTTATCTCCGTCACGTAAGTTACAAGAACATATTACGTAAGTTATAGGTGTGAAAACTCATCCCCATTTGATGTTTTATCTTGTCTAAAGCAGCAGTACATTCAGTACTCACGATACAAACATGTCCCATGTCAAAGTTTTCGAACAAAATTTATGCATATCACAGCATAACGGTATTTTAAGTGCACTTTTTTCGGCGGACGGATCCTTAATGTGGTCTTACCCCAAATAGATGTTTTGCATGTTACAAATCTTCACGAAGGCTAGACTGATATCAAGCTACACACATAACTAGATTAACCACAAATGGGAATGCATGTTACCGTTTTATCTCCGTCACGTAAGTTACAAGAACATATTACGTAAGTTATAGGTGTGAAAACTCATCCCCATTTGATGTTTTATCTTGTCTAAAGCAGCAGTACATTCAGTACTCACGATACAAACATGTCCCATGTCAAAGTTTTCGAACAAAATGTATGCATATCACAGCATAACGGTATTTTAAGTGCACTTTTTTCGGCGGACGGATCCTTAATGTGGTCTTACCCCAAATATATGTTTTGCATGTTACAAATCTTCACGAAGGCTAGACTGATATCAAGCTACACACATAACTAGATTAACCACAAATGGGAATGCATGTTACCGTTTTATCTCCGTCACGTAAGTTACAAGAACATATTACGTAAGTTATAGGTGTGAAAACTCATCCCCATTTGATGTTTTATCTTGTCTAAAGCAGCAGTACATTCAGTACTCACGATACAAACATGTCCAATGTCAAAGTTTTCGAACAACATTTATGCATATCACAGCATAACGGTATTTTAAGTGCACTTTTTTCGGCGGACGGATCCTTAATGTGGTCTTACCCCAAATAGATGTTTTGCATGTTACAAATCTTCACGAAGGCTAGACTGATATCAAGCTACACACATAACTAGATTAACCACAAATGGGAATGCATGTTACCGTTTTATCTCCGTCACGTAAGTTACAAGAACATATTACGTAAGTTATAGGTGTGAAAACTCATCCCCATTTGATGTTTTATCTTGTCTAAAGCAGCAGTACATTCAGTACTCACGATACAAACATGTCCCATGTCAAAGTTTTCGAACAACATTTATGCATATCACAGCATAACGGTATTTTAAGTGCACTTTTTTCGGCGGACGGATCCTTAATGTGGTCTTACCCCAAATAGATGTTTTGCATGTTACAAATCTTCACGAAGGCTAGACTGATATCAAGCTACACACATAACTAGATTAACCACAAATGGGAATGCATGTTACCGTTTTATCTCCGTCACGTAAGTTACAAGAACATATTACGTAAGTTATAGGTGTGAAAACTCATCCCCATTTGATGTTTTATCTTGTCTAAAGCAGCAGTACATTCAGTACTCACGATACAAACATGTCCCATGTCAAAGTTTTCGAACAAAATTTATGCATATCACAGCATAACGGTATTTTAAGTGCACTTTTTTCGGCGGACGGATCCTTAATGTGGTCTTACCCCAAATAGATGTTTTGCATGTTACAAATCTTCACGAAGGCTAGACTGATATCAAGCTACACACATAACTAGATTAACCACAAATGGGAATGCATGTTACCGTTTTATCTCCGTCACGTAAGTTACAAGAACATATTACGTAAGTTATAGGTGTGAAAACTCATCCCCATTTGATGTTTTATCTTGTCTAAAGCAGCAGTACATTCAGTACTCACGATACAAACATGTCCCATGTCAAAGTTTTCGAACAAAATTTATGCATATCACAGCATAACGGTATTTTAAGTGCACTTTTTTCGGCGGACGGATCCTTAATGTGGTCTTACCCCAAATAGATGTTTTGCATGTTACAAATCTTCACGAAGGCTAGACTGATATCAAGCTACACACATAACTAGATTAACCACAAATGGGAATGCATGTTACCGTTTTATCTCCGTCACGTAAGTTACAAGAACATATTACGTAAGTTATAGGTGTGAAAACTCATCCCCATTTGATGTTTTATCTTGTCTAAAGCAGCAGTACATTCAGTACTCACGATACAAACATGTCCAATGTCAAAGTTTTCGAACAACATTTATGCATATCACAGCATAACGGTATTTTAAGTGCACTTTTTTCGGCGGACGGATCCTTAATGTGGTCTTACCCCAAATAGATGTTTTGCATGTTACAAATCTTCACGAAGGCTAGACTGATATCAAGCTACACACATAACTAGATTAACCACAAATGGGAATGCATGTTACCGTTTTATCTCCGTCACGTAAGTTACAAGAACATATTACGTAAGTTATAGGTGTGAAAACTCATCCCCATTTGATGTTTTATCTTGTCTAAAGCAGCAGTACATTCAGTACTCACGATACAAACATGTCCCATGTCAAAGTTTTCGAACAAAATTTATGCATATCACAGCATAACGGTATTTTAAGTGCACTTTTTTCGGCGGACGGATCCTTAATGTGGTCTTACCCCAAATATATGTTTTGCATGTTACAAATCTTCACGAAGGCTAGACTGATATCAAGCTACACACATAACTAGATTAACCACAAATGGGAATGCATGTTACCGTTTTATCTCCGTCACGTAAGTTACAAGAACATATTACGTAAGTTATAGGTGTGAAAACTCATCCCCATTTGATGTTTTATCTTGTCTAAAGCAGCAGTACATTCAGTACTCACGATACAAACATGTCGAATGTCAAAGTTTTCGAACAACATTTATGCATATCACAGCATAACGGTATTTTAAGTGCACTTTTTTCGGCGGACGGATCCTTAATGTGGTCTTACCCGAAATAGATGTTTTGCATGTTACAAATCTTCACGAAGGCTAGACTGATATCAAGCTACACACATAACTAGATTAACCACAAATGGGAATGCATGTTACCGTTTTATCTCCGTCACGTAAGTTACAAGAACATATTACGTAAGTTATAGGTGTGAAAACTCATCCCCATTTGATGTTTTATCTTGTCTAAAGCAGCAGTACATTCAGTACTCACGATACAAACATGTCCCATGTCAAAGTTTTCGAACAAAATTTATGCATATCACAGCATAACGGTATTTTAAGTGCACTTTTTTCGGCGGACGGATCCTTAATGTGGTCTTACCCCAAATAGATGTTTTGCATGTTACAAATCTTCACGAAGGCTAGACTGATATCAAGCTACACACATAACTAGATTAACCACAAATGGGAATGCATGTTACCGTTTTATCTCCGTCACGTAAGTTACAAGAACATATTACGTAAGTTATAGGTGTGAAAACTCATCCCCATTTGATGTTTTATCTTGTCTAAAGCAGCAGTACATTCAGTACTCACGATACAAACATGTCCCATGTCAAAGTTTTCGAACAAAATTTATGCATATCACAGCATAACGGTATTTTAAGTGCACTTTTTTCGGCGGACGGATCCTTAATGTGGTCTTACCCCAAATAGATGTTTTGCATGTTACAAATCTTCACGAAGGCTAGACTGATATCAAGCTACACACATAACTAGATTAACCACAAATGGGAATGCATGTTACCGTTTTATCTCCGTCACGTAAGTTACAAGAACATATTACGTAAGTTATAGGTGTGAAAACTCATCCCCATTTGATGTTTTATCTTGTCTAAAGCAGCAGTACATTCAGTACTCACGATACAAACATGTCCCATGTCAAAGTTTTCGAACAACATTTATGCATATCACAGCATAACGGTATTTTAAGTGCACTTTTTTCGGCGGACGGATCCTTAATGTGGTCTTACCCCAAATAGATGTTTTGCATGTTACAAATCTTCACGAAGGCTAGACTGATATCAAGCTACACACATAACTAGATTAACCACAAATGGGAATGCATGTTACCGTTTTATCTCCGTCACGTAAGTTACAAGAACATATTACGTAAGTTATAGGTGTGAAAACTCATCCCCATTTGATGTTTTATCTTGTCTAAAGCAGCAGTACATTCAGTACTCACGATACAAACATGTCCCATGTCAAAGTTTTCGAACAACATTTATGCATATCACAGCATAACGGTATTTTAAGTGCACTTTTTTCGGCGGACGGATCCTTAATGTGGTCTTACCCCAAATAGATGTTTTGCATGTTACAAATCTTCACGAAGGCTAGACTGATATCAAGCTACACACATAACTAGATTAACCACAAATGGGAATGCATGTTACCGTTTTATCTCCGTCACGTAAGTTACAAGAACATATTACGTAAGTTATAGGTGTGAAAACTCATCCCCATTTGATGTTTTATCTTGTCTAAAGCAGCAGTACATTCAGTACTCACGATACAAACATGTCCCATGTCAAAGTTTTCGAACCAAATTTATGCATATCACAGCATAACGGTATTTTAAGTGCACTTTTTTCGGCGGACGGATCCTTAATGTGGTCTTACCCGAAATAGATGTTTTGCATGTTACAAATCTTCACGAAGGCTAGACTGATATCAAGCTACACACATAACTAGATTAACCACAAATGGGAATGCATGTTACCGTTTTATCTCCGTCACGTAAGTTACAAGAACATATTACGTAAGTTATAGGTGTGAAAACTCATCCCCATTTGATGTTTTATCTTGTCTAAAGCAGCAGTACATTCAGTTCTCACGATACAAACATGTCCCATGTCAAAGTTTTCGAACAAAATTTATGCATATCACAGCATAACGGTATTTTAAGTGCACTTTTTTCGGCGGACGGATCCTTAATGTGGTCTTAACCCAAATAGATGTTTTGCATGTTACAAATCTTCACGAAGGCTAGACTGATATCAAGCTACACACATAACTAGATTAACCACAAATGGGAATGCATGTTACCGTTTTATCTCCGTCACGTAAGTTACAAGAACATATTACGTAAGTTATAGGTGTGAAAACTCATCCCCATTTGATGTTTTATCTTGTCTAAAGCAGCAGTACATTCAGTACTCACGATACAAACATGTCCCATGTCAAAGTTTTCGAACCAAATTTATGCATATCACAGCATAACGGTATTTTAAGTGCACTTTTTTCGGCGGACGGATCCTTAATGTGGTCTTACCCCAAATAGATGTTTTGCATGTTACAAATCTTCACGAAGGCTAGACTGATATCAAGCTACACACATAACTAGATTAACCACAAATGGGAATGCATGTTACCGTTTTATCTCCGTCACGTAAGTTACAAGAACATATTACGTAAGTTATAGGTGTGAAAACTCATCCCCATTTGATGTTTTATCTTGTCTAAAGCAGCAGTACATTCAGTACTCACGATACAAACATGTCCCATGTCAAAGTTTTCGAACAAAATTTATGCATATCACAGCATAACGGTATTTTAAGTGCACTTTTTTCGGCGGACGGATCCTTAATGTGGTCTTACCCCAAATAGATGTTTTGCATGTTACAAATCTTCACGAAGGCTAGACTGATATCAAGCTACACACATAACTAGATTAACCACAAATGGGAATGCATGTTACCGTTTTATCTCCGTCACGTAAGTTACAAGAACATATTACGTAAGTTATAGGTGTGAAAACTCATCCCCATTTGATGTTTTATCTTGTCTAAAGCAGCAGTACATTCAGTACTCACGATACAAACATGTCCCATGTCAAAGTTTTCGAACAACATTTATGCATATCACAGCATAACGGTATTTTAAGTGCACTTTTTTCGGCGGACGGATCCTTAATGTGGTCTTACCCCAAATAGATGTTTTGCATGTTACAAATCTTCACGAAGGCTAGACTGATATCAAGCTACACACATAACTAGATTAACCACAAATGGGAATGCATGTTACCGTTTTATCTCCGTCACGTAAGTTACAAGAACATATTACGTAAGTTATAGGTGTGAAAACTCATCCCCATTTGATGTTTTATCTTGTCTAAAGCAGCAGTACATTCAGTACTCACGATACAAACATGTCCCATGTCAAAGTTTTCGAACAACATTTATGCATATCACAGCATAACGGTATTTTAAGTGCACTTTTTTCGGCGGACGGATCCTTAATGTGGTCTTACCCCAAATAGATGTTTTGCATGTTACAAATCTTCACGAAGGCTAGACTGATATCAAGCTACACACATAACTAGATTAACCACAAATGGGAATGCATGTTACCGTTTTATCTCCGTCACGTAAGTTACAAGAACATATTACGTAAGTTATAGGTGTGAAAACTCATCCCCATTTGATGTTTTATCTTGTCTAAAGCAGCAGTACATTCAGTACTCACGATACAAACATGTCCCATGTCAAAGTTTTCGAACAACATTTATGCATATCACAGCATAACGGTATTTTAAGTGCACTTTTTTCGGCGGACGGATCCTTAATGTGGTCTTACCCCAAATAGATGTTTTGCATGTTACAAATCTTCACGAAGGCTAGACTGATATCAAGCTACACACATAACTAGATTAACCACAAATGGGAATGCATGTTACCGTTTTATCTCCGTCACGTAAGTTACAAGAACATATTACGTAAGTTATAGGTGTGAAAACTCATCCCCATTTGATGTTTTATCTTGTCTAAAGCAGCAGTACATTCAGTACTCACGATACAAACATGTCCCATGTCAAAGTTTTCGAACAAAATTTATGCATATCACAGCATAACGGTATTTTAAGTGCACTTTTTTCGGCGGACGGATCCTTAATGTGGTCTTACCCCAAATAGATGTTTTGCATGTTACAAATCTTCACGAAGGCTAGACTGATATCAAGCTACACACATAACTAGATTAACCACAAATGGGAATGCATGTTACCGTTTTATCTCCGTCACGTAAGTTACAAGAACATATTACGTAAGTTATAGGTGTGAAAACTCATCCCCATTTGATGTTTTATCTTGTCTAAAGCAGCAGTACATTCAGTACTCACGATACAAACATGTCCCATGTCAAAGTTTTCGAACAAAATTTATGCATATCACAGCATAACGGTATTTTAAGTGCACTTTTTTCGGCGGACGGATCCTTAATGTGGTCTTACCCCAAATAGATGTTTTGCATGTTACAAATCTTCACGAAGGCTAGACTGATATCAAGCTACACACATAACTAGATTAACCACAAATGGGAATGCATGTTACCGTTTTATCTCCGTCACGTAAGTTACAAGAACATATTACGTAAGTTATAGGTGTGAAAACTCATCCCCATTTGATGTTTTATCTTGTCTAAAGCAGCAGTACATTCAGTACTCACGATACAAACATGTCCCATGTCAAAGTTTTCGAACAAAATTTATGCATATCACAGCATAACGGTATTTTAAGTGCACTTTTTTCGGCGGACGGATCCTTAATGTGGTCTTACCACAAATAGATGTTTTGCATGTTACAAATCTTCACGAAGGCTAGACTGATATCAAGCTACACACATAACTAGATTAACCACAAATGGGAATGCATGTTACCGTTTTATCTCCGTCACGTAAGTTACAAGAACATATTACGTAAGTTATAGGTGTGAAAACTCATCCCCATTTGATGTTTTATCTTGTCTAAAGCAGCAGTACATTCAGTACTCACGATACAAACATGTCCCATGTCAAAGTTTTCGAACAACATTTATGCATATCACAGCATAACGGTATTTTAAGTGCACTTTTTTCGGCGGACGGATCCTTAATGTGGTCTTACCCGAAATAGATGTTTTGCATGTTACAAATCTTCACGAAGGCTAGACTGATATCAAGCTACACACATAACTAGATTAACCACAAATGGGAATGCATGTTACCGTTTTATCTCCGTCACGTAAGTTACAAGAACATATTACGTAAGTTATAGGTGTGAAAACTCATCCCCATTTGATGTTTTATCTTGTCTAAAGCAGCAGTACATTCAGTACTCACGATACAAACATGTCCCATGTCAAAGTTTTCGAACAAAATTTATGCATATCACAGCATAACGGTATTTTAAGTGCACTTTTTTCGGCGGACGGATCCTTAATGTGATCTTACCCCAAATATATGTTTTGCATGTTACAAATCTTCACGAAGGCTAGACTGATATCAAGCTACACACATAACTAGATTAACCACAAATGGGAATGCATGTTACCGTTTTATCTCCGTCACGTAAGTTACAAGAACATATTACGTAAGTTATAGGTGTGAAAACTCATCCCCATTTGATGTTTTATCTTGTCTAAAGCAGCAGTACATTCAGTACTCACGATTCAAACATGTCCCATGTCAAAGTTTTCGAACAAAATGTATGCATATCACAGCATAACGGTATTTTAAGTGCACTCTTTTCGGCGGACGGATCCTTAATGTGGTCTTACCCCAAATAGATGTTTTGCATGTTACAAATCTTCACGAAGGCTAGACTGATATCAAGCTACACACATAACTAGATTAACCACAAATGGGAATGCATGTTACCGTTTTATCTCCGTCACGTAAGTTACAAGAACATATTACGTAAGTTATAGGTGTGAAAACTCATCCCCATTTGATGTTTTATCTTGTCTAAAGCAGCAGTACATTCAGTACTCACGATTCAAACATGTCCCATGTCAAAGTTTTCGAACAAAATGTATGCATATCACAGCATAACGGTATTTTAAGTGCACTCTTTTCGGCGGACGGATCCTTAATGTGGTCTTACCCCAAATAGATGTTTTGCATGTTACAAATCTTCACGAAGGCTAGACTGATATCAAGCTACACACATAACTAGATTAACCACAAATGGGAATGCATGTTACCGTTTTATCTCCGTCACGTAAGTTACAAGAACATATTACGTAAGTTATAGGTGTGAAAACTCATCCCCATTTGATGTTTTATCTTGTCTAAAGCAGCAGTACATTCAGTACTCACGATACAAACATGTCCCATGTCAAAGTTTTCGAACAAAATTTATGCATATCACAGCATAACGGTATTTTAAGTGCACTTTTTTCGGCGGACGGATCCTTAATGTGGTCTTACCCCAAATAGATGTTTTGCATGTTACAAATCTTCACGAAGGCTAGACTGATATCAAGCTACACACATAACTAGATTAACCACAAATGGGAATGCATGTTACCGTTTTATCTCCGTCACGTAAGTTACAAGAACATATTACGTAAGTTATAGGTGTGAAAACTCATCCCCATTTGATGTTTTATCTTGTCTAAAGCAGCAGTACATTCAGTACTCACGATACAAACATGTCCCATGTCAAAGTTTTCGAACAACATTTATGCATATCACAGCATAACGGTATTTTAAGTGCACTTTTTTCGGCGGACGGATCCTTAATGTGGTCTTACCCCAAATAGATGTTTTGCATGTTACAAATCTTCACGAAGGCTAGACTGATATCAAGCTACACACATAACTAGATTAACCACAAATGGGAATGCATGTTACCGTTTTATCTCCGTCACGTAAGTTACAAGAACATATTACGTAAGTTATAGGTGTGAAAACTCATCCCCATTTGATGTTTTATCTTGTCTAAAGCAGCAGTACATTCAGTACTCACGATACAAACATGTCCCATGTCAAAGTTTTCGAACAACATTTATGCATATCACAGCATAACGGTATTTTAAGTGCACTTTTTTCGGCGGACGGATCCTTAATGTGGTCTTACCCCAAATAGATGTTTTGCATGTTACAAATCTTCACGAAGGCTAGACTGATATCAAGCTACACACATAACTAGATTAACCACAAATGGGAATGCATGTTACCGTTTTATCTCCGTCACGTAAGTTACAAGAACATATTACGTAAGTTATAGGTGTGAAAACTCATCCCCATTTGATGTTTTATCTTGTCTAAAGCAGCAGTACATTCAGTACTCACGATACAAACATGTCCCATGTCAAAGTTTTCGAACAACATTTATGCATATCACAGCATAACGGTATTTTAAGTGCACTTTTTTCGGCGGACGGATCCTTAATGTGGTCTTACCCCAAATAGATGTTTTGCATGTTACAAATCTTCACGAAGGCTAGACTGATATCAAGCTACACACATAACTAGATTAACCACAAATGGGAATGCATGTTACCGTTTTATCTCCGTCACGTAAGTTACAAGAACATATTACGTAAGTTATAGGTGTGAAAACTCATCCCCATTTGATGTTTTATCTTGTCTAAAGCAGCAGTACATTCAGTACTCACGATACAAACATGTCCCATGTCAAAGTTTTCGAACCAAATTTATGCATATCACAGCATAACGGTATTTTAAGTGCACTTTTTTCGGCGGACGGATCCTTAATGTGGTCTTACCCCAAATAGATGTTTTGCATGTTACAAATCTTCACGAAGGCTAGACTGATATCAAGCTACACACATAACTAGATTAACCACAAATGGGAATGCATGTTACCGTTTTATCTCCGTCACGTAAGTTACAAGAACATATTACGTAAGTTATAGGTGTGAAAACTCATCCCCATTTGATGTTTTATCTTGTCTAAAGCAGCAGTACATTCAGTTCTCACGATACAAACATGTCCCATGTCAAAGTTTTCGAACAAAATTTATGCATATCACAGCATAACGGTATTTTAAGTGCACTTTTTTCGGCGGACGGATCCTTAATGTGGTCTTACCCCAAATAGATGTTTTGCATGTTACAAATCTTCACGAAGGCTAGACTGATATCAAGCTACACACATAACTAGATTAACCACAAATGGGAATGCATGTTACCGTTTTATCTCCGTCACGTAAGTTACAAGAACATATTACGTAAGTTATAGGTTTGAAAACTCATCCCCATTTGATGTTTTATCTTGTCTAAAGCAGCAGTACATTCAGTACTCACGATACAAACATGTCCCATGTCAAAGTTTTCGAACCAAATTTATGCATATCACAGCATAACGGTATTTTAAGTGCACTTTTTTCGGCGGACGGATCCTTAATGTGGTCTTACCCCAAATAGATGTTTTGCATGTTACAAATCTTCACGAAGGCTAGACTGATATCAAGCTACACACATAACTAGATTAACCACAAATGGGAATGCATGTTACCGTTTTATCTCCGTCACGTAAGTTACAAGAACATATTACGTAAGTTATAGGTGTGAAAACTCATCCCCATTTGATGTTTTATCTTGTCTAAAGCAGCAGTACATTCAGTACTCACGATACAAACATGTCCCATGTCAAAGTTTTCGAACAAAATTTATGCATATCACAGCATAACGGTATTTTAAGTGCACTTTTTTCGGCGGACGGATCCTTAATGTGGTCTTACCCCAAATAGATGTTTTGCATGTTACAAATCTTCACGAAGGCTAGACTGATATCAAGCTACACACATAACTAGATTAACCACAAATGGGAATGCATGTTACCGTTTTATCTCCGTCACGTAAGTTACAAGAACATATTACGTAAGTTATAGGTGTGAAAACTCATCCCCATTTGATGTTTTATCTTGTCTAAAGCAGCAGTACATTCAGTACTCACGATACAAACATGTCCCATGTCAAAGTTTTCGAACAACATTTATGCATATCACAGCATAACGGTATTTTAAGTGCACTTTTTTCGGCGGACGGATCCTTAATGTGGTCTTACCCCAAATAGATGTTTTGCATGTTACAAATCTTCACGAAGGCTAGACTGATATCAAGCTACACACATAACTAGATTAACCACAAATGGGAATGCATGTTACCGTTTTATCTCCGTCACGTAAGTTACAAGAACATATTACGTAAGTTATAGGTGTGAAAACTCATCCCCATTTGATGTTTTATCTTGTCTAAAGCAGCAGTACATTCAGTACTCACGATACAAACATGTCCCATGTCAAAGTTTTCGAACAACATTTATGCATATCACAGCATAACGGTATTTTAAGTGCACTTTTTTCGGCGGACGGATCCTTAATGTGGTCTTACCCCAAATAGATGTTTTGCATGTTACAAATCTTCACGAAGGCTAGACTGATATCAAGCTACACACATAACTAGATTAACCACAAATGGGAATGCATGTTACCGTTTTATCTCCGTCACGTAAGTTACAAGAACATATTACGTAAGTTATAGGTGTGAAAACTCATCCCCATTTGATGTTTTATCTTGTCTAAAGCAGCAGTACATTCAGTACTCACGATACAAACATGTCCCATGTCAAAGTTTTCGAACCAAATTTATGCATATCACAGCATAACGGTATTTTAAGTGCACTTTTTTCGGCGGACGGATCCTTAATGTGGTCTTACCCCAAATAGATGTTTTGCATGTTACAAATCTTCACGAAGGCTAGACTGATATCAAGCTACACACATAACTAGATTAACCACAAATGGGAATGCATGTTACCGTTTTATCTCCGTCACGTAAGTTACAAGAACATATTACGTAAGTTATAGGTGTGAAAACTCATCCCCATTTGATGTTTTATCTTGTCTAAAGCAGCAGTACATTCAGTTCTCACGATACAAACATGTCCCATGTCAAAGTTTTCGAACAAAATTTATGCATATCACAGCATAACGGTATTTTAAGTGCACTTTTTTCGGCGGACGGATCCTTAATGTGGTCTTACCCCAAATAGATGTTTTGCATGTTACAAATCTTCACGAAGGCTAGACTGATATCAAGCTACACACATAACTAGATTAACCACAAATGGGAATGCATGTTACCGTTTTATCTCCGTCACGTAAGTTACAAGAACATATTACGTAAGTTATAGGTGTGAAAACTCATCCCCATTTGATGTTTTATCTTGTCTAAAGCAGCAGTACATTCAGTACTCACGATACAAACATGTCCCATGTCAAAGTTTTCGAACCAAATTTATGCATATCACAGCATAACGGTATTTTAAGTGCACTTTTTTCGGCGGACGGATCCTTAATGTGGTCTTACCCCAAATAGATGTTTTGCATGTTACAAATCTTCACGAAGGCTAGACTGATATCAAGCTACACACATAACTAGATTAACCACAAATGGGAATGCATGTTACCGTTTTATCTCCGTCACGTAAGTTACAAGAACATATTACGTAAGTTATAGGTGTGAAAACTCATCCCCATTTGATGTTTTATCTTGTCTAAAGCAGCAGTACATTCAGTACTCACGATACAAACATGTCCCATGTCAAAGTTTTCGAACAAAATTTATGCATATCACAGCATAACGGTATTTTAAGTGCACTTTTTTCGGCGGACGGATCCTTAATGTGGTCTTACCCCAAATAGATGTTTTGCATGTTACAAATCTTCACGAAGGCTAGACTGATATCAAGCTACACACATAACTAGATTAACCACAAATGGGAATGCATGTTACCGTTTTATCTCCGTCACGTAAGTTACAAGAACATATTACGTAAGTTATAGGTGTGAAAACTCATCCCCATTTGATGTTTTATCTTGTCTAAAGCAGCAGTACATTCAGTACTCACGATACAAACATGTCCCATGTCAAAGTTTTCGAACAACATTTATGCATATCACAGCATAACGGTATTTTAAGTGCACTTTTTTCGGCGGACGGATCCTTAATGTGGTCTTACCCCAAATAGATGTTTTGCATGTTACAAATCTTCACGAAGGCTAGACTGATATCAAGCTACACACATAACTAGATTAACCACAAATGGGAATGCATGTTACCGTTTTATCTCCGTCACGTAAGTTACAAGAACATATTACGTAAGTTATAGGTGTGAAAACTCATCCCCATTTGATGTTTTATCTTGTCTAAAGCAGCAGTACATTCAGTACTCACGATACAAACATGTCCCATGTCAAAGTTTTCGAACAACATTTATGCATATCACAGCATAACGGTATTTTAAGTGCACTTTTTTCGGCGGACGGATCCTTAATGTGGTCTTACCCCAAATAGATGTTTTGCATGTTACAAATCTTCACGAAGGCTAGACTGATATCAAGCTACACACATAACTAGATTAACCACAAATGGGAATGCATGTTACCGTTTTATCTCCGTCACGTAAGTTACAAGAACATATTACGTAAGTTATAGGTGTGAAAACTCATCCCCATTTGATGTTTTATCTTGTCTAAAGCAGCAGTACATTCAGTACTCACGATACAAACATGTCCCATGTCAAAGTTTTCGAACAACATTTATGCATATCACAGCATAACGGTATTTTAAGTGCACTTTTTTCGGCGGACGGATCCTTAATGTGGTCTTACCCCAAATAGATGTTTTGCATGTTACAAATCTTCACGAAGGCTAGACTGATATCAAGCTACACACATAACTAGATTAACCACAAATGGGAATGCATGTTACCGTTTTATCTCCGTCACGTAAGTTACAAGAACATATTACGTAAGTTGTAGGTGTGAAAACTCATCCCCATTTGATGTTTTATCTTGTCTAAAGCAGCAGTACATTCAGTACTCACGATACAAACATGTCCCATGTCAAAGTTTTCGAACCAAATTTATGCATATCACAGCATAACGGTATTTTAAGTGCACTTTTTTCGGCGGACGGATCCTTAATGTGGTCTTACCCCAAATAGATGTTTTGCATGTTACAAATCTTCACGAAGGCTAGACTGATATCAAGCTACACACATAACTAGATTAACCACAAATGGGAATGCATGTTACCGTTTTATCTCCGTCACGTAAGTTACAAGAACATATTACGTAAGTTATAGGTGTGAAAACTCATCCCCATTTGATGTTTTATCTTGTCTAAAGCAGCAGTACATTCAGTTCTCACGATACAAACATGTCCCATGTCAAAGTTTTCGAACAAAATTTATGCATATCACAGCATAACGGTATTTTAAGTGCACTTTTTTCGGCGGACGGATCCTTAATGTGGTCTTACCCCAAATAGATGTTTTGCATGTTACAAATCTTCACGAAGGCTAGACTGATATCAAGCTACACACATAACTAGATTAACCACAAATGGGAATGCATGTTACCGTTTTATCTCCGTCACGTAAGTTACAAGAACATATTACGTAAGTTATAGGTGTGAAAACTCATCCCCATTTGATGTTTTATCTTGTCTAAAGCAGCAGTACATTCAGTACTCACGATACAAACATGTCCCATGTCAAAGTTTTCGAACCAAATTTATGCATATCACAGCATAACGGTATTTTAAGTGCACTTTTTTCGGCGGACGGATCCTTAATGTGGTCTTACCCCAAATATATGTTTTGCATGTTACAAATCTTCACGAAGGCTAGACTGATATCAAGCTACACACATAACTAGATTAACCACAAATGGGAATGCATGTTACCGTTTTATCTCCGTCACGTAAGTTACAAGAACATATTACGTAAGTTATAGGTGTGAAAACTCATCCCCATTTGATGTTTTATCTTGTCTAAAGCAGCAGTACATTCAGTACTCACGATTCAAACATGTCCCATGTCAAAGTTTTCGAACAAAATGTATGCATATCACAGCATAACGGTATTTTAAGTGCACTCTTTTCGGCGGACGGATCCTTAATGTGGTCTTACCCCAAATAGATGTTTTGCATGTTACAAATCTTCACGAAGGCTAGACTGATATCAAGCTACACACATAACTAGATTAACCACAAATGGGAATGCATGTTACCGTTTTATCTCCGTCACGTAAGTTACAAGAACATATTACGTAAGTTATAGGTGTGAAAACTCATCCCCATTTGATGTTTTATCTTGTCTAAAGCAGCAGTACATTCAGTACTCACGATTCAAACATGTCCCATGTCAAAGTTTTCGAACAAAATGTATGCATATCACAGCATAACGGTATTTTAAGTGCACTCTTTTCGGCGGACGGATCCTTAATGTGGTCTTACCCCAAATAGATGTTTTGCATGTTACAAATCTTCACGAAGGCTAGACTGATATCAAGCTACACACATAACTAGATTAACCACAAATGGGAATGCATGTTACCGTTTTATCTCCGTCACGTAAGTTACAAGAACATATTACGTAAGTTATAGGTGTGAAAACTCATCCCCATTTGATGTTTTATCTTGTCTAAAGCAGCAGTACATTCAGTACTCACGATACAAACATGTCCCATGTCAAAGTTTTCGAACAAAATTTATGCATATCACAGCATAACGGTATTTTAAGTGCACTTTTTTCGGCGGACGGATCCTTAATGTGGTCTTACCCCAAATAGATGTTTTGCATGTTACAAATCTTCACGAAGGCTAGACTGATATCAAGCTACACACATAACTAGATTAACCACAAATGGGAATGCATGTTACCGTTTTATCTCCGTCACGTAAGTTACAAGAACATATTACGTAAGTTATAGGTGTGAAAACTCATCCCCATTTGATGTTTTATCTTGTCTAAAGCAGCAGTACATTCAGTTCTCACGATACAAACATGTCCCATGTCAAAGTTTTCGAACAAAATTTATGCATATCACAGCATAACGGTATTTTAAGTGCACTTTTTTCGGCGGACGGATCCTTAATGTGGTCTTACCCCAAATAGATGTTTTGCATGTTACAAATCTTCACGAAGGCTAGACTGATATCAAGCTACACACATAACTAGATTAACCACAAATGGGAATGCATGTTACCGTTTTATCTCCGTCACGTAAGTTACAAGAACATATTACGTAAGTTATAGGTGTGAAAACTCATCCCCATTTGATGTTTTATCTTGTCTAAAGCAGCAGTACATTCAGTACTCACGATACAAACATGTCCCATGTCAAAGTTTTCGAACCAAATTTATGCATATCACAGCATAACGGTATTTTAAGTGCACTTTTTTCGGCGGACGGATCCTTAATGTGGTCTTACCCCAAATAGATGTTTTGCATGTTACAAATCTTCACGAAGGCTAGACTGATATCAAGCTACACACATAACTAGATTAACCACAAATGGGAATGCATGTTACCGTTTTATCTCCGTCACGTAAGTTACAAGAACATATTACGTAAGTTATAGGTGTGAAAACTCATCCCCATTTGATGTTTTATCTTGTCTAAAGCAGCAGTACATTCAGTACTCACGATACAAACATGTCCCATGTCAAAGTTTTCGAACAAAATTTATGCATATCACAGCATAACGGTATTTTAAGTGCACTTTTTTCGGCGGACGGATCCTTAATGTGGTCTTACCCCAAATAGATGTTTTGCATGTTACAAATCTTCACGAAGGCTAGACTGATATCAAGCTACACACATAACTAGATTAACCACAAATGGGAATGCATGTTACCGTTTTATCTCCGTCACGTAAGTTACAAGAACATATTACGTAAGTTATAGGTGTGAAAACTCATCCCCATTTGATGTTTTATCTTGTCTAAAGCAGCAGTACATTCAGTACTCACGATACAAACATGTCCCATGTCAAAGTTTTCGAACAACATTTATGCATATCACAGCATAACGGTATTTTAAGTGCACTTTTTTCGGCGGACGGATCCTTAATGTGGTCTTACCCCAAATAGATGTTTTGCATGTTACAAATCTTCACGAAGGCTAGACTGATATCAAGCTACACACATAACTAGATTAACCACAAATGGGAATGCATGTTACCGTTTTATCTCCGTCACGTAAGTTACAAGAACATATTACGTAAGTTATAGGTGTGAAAACTCATCCCCATTTGATGTTTTATCTTGTCTAAAGCAGCAGTACATTCAGTACTCACGATACAAACATGTCCCATGTCAAAGTTTTCGAACAACATTTATGCATATCACAGCATAACGGTATTTTAAGTGCACTTTTTTCGGCGGACGGATCCTTAATGTGGTCTTACCCCAAATAGATGTTTTGCATGTTACAAATCTTCACGAAGGCTAGACTGATATCAAGCTACACACATAACTAGATTAACCACAAATGGGAATGCATGTTACCGTTTTATCTCCGTCACGTAAGTTACAAGAACATATTACGTAAGTTATAGGTGTGAAAACTCATCCCCATTTGATGTTTTATCTTGTCTAAAGCAGCAGTACATTCAGTACTCACGATACAAACATGTCCCATGTCAAAGTTTTCGAACAACATTTATGCATATCACAGCATAACGGTATTTTAAGTGCACTTTTTTCGGCGGACGGATCCTTAATGTGGTCTTACCCCAAATAGATGTTTTGCATGTTACAAATCTTCACGAAGGCTAGACTGATATCAAGCTACACACATAACTAGATTAACCACAAATGGGAATGCATGTTACCGTTTTATCTCCGTCACGTAAGTTACAAGAACATATTACGTAAGTTATAGGTGTGAAAACTCATCCCCATTTGATGTTTTATCTTGTCTAAAGCAGCAGTACATTCAGTACTCACGATACAAACATGTCCCATGTCAAAGTTTTCGAACAACATTTATGCATATCACAGCATAACGGTATTTTAAGTGCACTTTTTTCGGCGGACGGATCCTTAATGTGGTCTTACCCCAAATAGATGTTTTGCATGTTACAAATCTTCACGAAGGCTAGACTGATATCAAGCTACACACATAACTAGATTAACCACAAATGGGAATGCATGTTACCGTTTTATCTCCGTCACGTAAGTTACAAGAACATATTACGTAAGTTATAGGTGTGAAAACTCATCCCCATTTGATGTTTTATCTTGTCTAAAGCAGCAGTACATTCAGTTCTCACGATACAAACATGTCCCATGTCAAAGTTTTCGAACAAAATTTATGCATATCACAGCATAACGGTATTTTAAGTGCACTTTTTTCGGCGGACGGATCCTTAATGTGGTCTTACCCCAAATAGATGTTTTGCATGTTACAAATCTTCACGAAGGCTAGACTGATATCAAGCTACACACATAACTAGATTAACCACAAATGGGAATGCATGTTACCGTTTTATCTCCGTCACGTAAGTTACAAGAACATATTACGTAAGTTATAGGTGTGAAAACTCATCCCCATTTGATGTTTTATCTTGTCTAAAGCAGCAGTACATTCAGTACTCACGATACAAACATGTCCCATGTCAAAGTTTTCGAACCAAATTTATGCATATCACAGCATAACGGTATTTTAAGTGCACTTTTTTCGGCGGACGGATCCTTAATGTGGTCTTACCCCAAATATATGTTTTGCATGTTACAAATCTTCACGAAGGCTAGACTGATATCAAGCTACACACATAACTAGATTAACCACAAATGGGAATGCATGTTACCGTTTTATCTCCGTCACGTAAGTTACAAGAACATATTACGTAAGTTATAGGTGTGAAAACTCATCCCCATTTGATGTTTTATCTTGTCTAAAGCAGCAGTACATTCAGTACTCACGATTCAAACATGTCCCATGTCAAAGTTTTCGAACAAAATGTATGCATATCACAGCATAACGGTATTTTAAGTGCACTCTTTTCGGCGGACGGATCCTTAATGTGGTCTTACCCCAAATAGATGTTTTGCATGTTACAAATCTTCACGAAGGCTAGACTGATATCAAGCTACACACATAACTAGATTAACCACAAATGGGAATGCATGTTACCGTTTTATCTCCGTCACGTAAGTTACAAGAACATATTACGTAAGTTATAGGTGTGAAAACTCATCCCCATTTGATGTTTTATCTTGTCTAAAGCAGCAGTACATTCAGTACTCACGATTCAAACATGTCCCATGTCAAAGTTTTCGAACAAAATGTATGCATATCACAGCATAACGGTATTTTAAGTGCACTCTTTTCGGCGGACGGATCCTTAATGTGGTCTTACCCCAAATAGATGTTTTGCATGTTACAAATCTTCACGAAGGCTAGACTGATATCAAGCTACACACATAACTAGATTAACCACAAATGGGAATGCATGTTACCGTTTTATCTCCGTCACGTAAGTTACAAGAACATATTACGTAAGTTATAGGTGTGAAAACTCATCCCCATTTGATGTTTTATCTTGTCTAAAGCAGCAGTACATTCAGTTCTCACGATACAAACATGTCCCATGTCAAAGTTTTCGAACAAAATTTATGCATATCACAGCATAACGGTATTTTAAGTGCACTTTTTTCGGCGGACGGATCCTTAATGTGGTCTTACCCCAAATAGATGTTTTGCATGTTACAAATCTTCACGAAGGCTAGACTGATATCAAGCTACACACATAACTAGATTAACCACAAATGGGAATGCATGTTACCGTTTTATCTCCGTCACGTAAGTTACAAGAACATATTACGTAAGTTATAGGTGTGAAAACTCATCCCCATTTGATGTTTTATCTTGTCTAAAGCAGCAGTACATTCAGTTCTCACGATACAAACATGTCCCATGTCAAAGTTTTCGAACAAAATTTATGCATATCACAGCATAACGGTATTTTAAGTGCACTTTTTTCGGCGGACGGATCCTTAATGTGGTCTTACCCCAAATAGATGTTTTGCATGTTACAAATCTTCACGAAGGCTAGACTGATATCAAGCTACACACATAACTAGATTAACCACAAATGGGAATGCATGTTACCGTTTTATCTCCGTCACGTAAGTTACAAGAACATATTACGTAAGTTATAGGTGTGAAAACTCATCCCCATTTGATGTTTTATCTTGTCTAAAGCAGCAGTACATTCAGTACTCACGATACAAACATGTCCCATGTCAAAGTTTTCGAACCAAATTTATGCATATCACAGCATAACGGTATTTTAAGTGCACTTTTTTCGGCGGACGGATCCTTAATGTGGTCTTACCCCAAATATATGTTTTGCATGTTACAAATCTTCACGAAGGCTAGACTGATATCAAGCTACACACATAACTAGATTAACCACAAATGGGAATGCATGTTACCGTTTTATCTCCGTCACGTAAGTTACAAGAACATATTACGTAAGTTATAGGTGTGAAAACTCATCCCCATTTGATGTTTTATCTTGTCTAAAGCAGCAGTACATTCAGTACTCACGATTCAAACATGTCCCATGTCAAAGTTTTCGAACAAAATGTATGCATATCACAGCATAACGGTATTTTAAGTGCACTCTTTTCGGCGGACGGATCCTTAATGTGGTCTTACCCCAAATAGATGTTTTGCATGTTACAAATCTTCACGAAGGCTAGACTGATATCAAGCTACACACATAACTAGATTAACCACAAATGGGAATGCATGTTACCGTTTTATCTCCGTCACGTAAGTTACAAGAACATATTACGTAAGTTATAGGTGTGAAAACTCATCCCCATTTGATGTTTTATCTTGTCTAAAGCAGCAGTACATTCAGTACTCACGATTCAAACATGTCCCATGTCAAAGTTTTCGAACAAAATGTATGCATATCACAGCATAACGGTATTTTAAGTGCACTCTTTTCGGCGGACGGATCCTTAATGTGGTCTTACCCCAAATAGATGTTTTGCATGTTACAAATCTTCACGAAGGCTAGACTGATATCAAGCTACACACATAACTAGATTAACCACAAATGGGAATGCATGTTACCGTTTTATCTCCGTCACGTAAGTTACAAGAACATATTACGTAAGTTATAGGTGTGAAAACTCATCCCCATTTGATGTTTTATCTTGTCTAAAGCAGCAGTACATTCAGTACTCACGATACAAACATGTCCCATGTCAAAGTTTTCGAACAAAATTTATGCATATCACAGCATAACGGTATTTTAAGTGCACTTTTTTCGGCGGACGGATCCTTAATGTGGTCTTACCCCAAATAGATGTTTTGCATGTTACAAATCTTCACGAAGGCTAGACTGATATCAAGCTACACACATAACTAGATTAACCACAAATGGGAATGCATGTTACCGTTTTATCTCCGTCACGTAAGTTACAAGAACATATTACGTAAGTTATAGGTGTGAAAACTCATCCCCATTTGATGTTTTATCTTGTCTAAAGCAGCAGTACATTCAGTTCTCACGATACAAACATGTCCCATGTCAAAGTTTTCGAACAAAATTTATGCATATCACAGCATAACGGTATTTTAAGTGCACTTTTTTCGGCGGACGGATCCTTAATGTGGTCTTACCCCAAATAGATGTTTTGCATGTTACAAATCTTCACGAAGGCTAGACTGATATCAAGCTACACACATAACTAGATTAACCACAAATGGGAATGCATGTTACCGTTTTATCTCCGTCACGTAAGTTACAAGAACATATTACGTAAGTTATAGGTGTGAAAATTCATCCCCATTTGATGTTTTATCTTGTCTAAAGCAGCAGTACATTCAGTACTCACGATACAAACATGTCCCATGTCAAAGTTTTCGAACCAAATTTATGCATATCACAGCATAACGGTATTTTAAGTGCACTTTTTTCGGCGGACGGATCCTTAATGTGGTCTTACCCCAAATAGATGTTTTGCATGTTACAAATCTTCACGAAGGCTAGACTGATATCAAGCTACACACATAACTAGATTAACCACAAATGGGAATGCATGTTACCGTTTTATCTCCGTCACGTAAGTTACAAGAACATATTACGTAAGTTATAGGTGTGAAAACTCATCCCCATTTGATGTTTTATCTTGTCTAAAGCAGCAGTACATTCAGTACTCACGATACAAACATGTCCCATGTCAAAGTTTTCGAACAAAATTTATGCATATCACAGCATAACGGTATTTTAAGTGCACTTTTTTCGGCGGACGGATCCTTAATGTGGTCTTACCCCAAATAGATGTTTTGCATGTTACAAATCTTCACGAAGGCTAGACTGATATCAAGCTACACACATAACTAGATTAACCACAAATGGGAATGCATGTTACCGTTTTATCTCCGTCACGTAAGTTACAAGAACATATTACGTAAGTTATAGGTGTGAAAACTCATCCCCATTTGATGTTTTATCTTGTCTAAAGCAGCAGTACATTCAGTACTCACGATACAAACATGTCCCATGTCAAAGTTTTCGAACAACATTTATGCATATCACAGCATAACGGTATTTTAAGTGCACTTTTTTCGGCGGACGGATCCTTAATGTGGTCTTACCCCAAATAGATGTTTTGCATGTTACAAATCTTCACGAAGGCTAGACTGATATCAAGCTACACACATAACTAGATTAACCACAAATGGGAATGCATGTTACCGTTTTATCTCCGTCACGTAAGTTACAAGAACATATTACGTAAGTTATAGGTGTGAAAACTCATCCCCATTTGATGTTTTATCTTGTCTAAAGCAGCAGTACATTCAGTACTCACGATACAAACATGTCCCATGTCAAAGTTTTCGAACAACATTTATGCATATCACAGCATAACGGTATTTTAAGTGCACTTTTTTCGGCGGACGGATCCTTAATGTGGTCTTACCCCAAATAGATGTTTTGCATGTTACAAATCTTCACGAAGGCTAGACTGATATCAAGCTACACACATAACTAGATTAACCACAAATGGGAATGCATGTTACCGTTTTATCTCCGTCACGTAAGTTACAAGAACATATTACGTAAGTTATAGGTGTGAAAACTCATCCCCATTTGATGTTTTATCTTGTCTAAAGCAGCAGTACATTCAGTACTCACGATACAAACATGTCCCATGTCAAAGTTTTCGAACAACATTTATGCATATCACAGCATAACGGTATTTTAAGTGCACTTTTTTCGGCGGACGGATCCTTAATGTGGTCTTACCCCAAATAGATGTTTTGCATGTTACAAATCTTCACGAAGGCTAGACTGATATCAAGCTACACACATAACTAGATTAACCACAAATGGGAATGCATGTTACCGTTTTATCTCCGTCACGTAAGTTACAAGAACATATTACGTAAGTTATAGGTGTGAAAACTCATCCCCATTTGATGTTTTATCTTGTCTAAAGCAGCAGTACATTCAGTACTCACGATACAAACATGTCCCATGTCAAAGTTTTCGAACCAAATTTATGCATATCACAGCATAACGGTATTTTAAGTGCACTTTTTTCGGCGGACGGATCCTTAATGTGGTCTTACCCCAAATAGATGTTTTGCATGTTACAAATCTTCACGAAGGCTAGACTGATATCAAGCTACACACATAACTAGATTAACCACAAATGGGAATGCATGTTACCGTTTTATCTCCGTCACGTAAGTTACAAGAACATATTACGTAAGTTATAGGTGTGAAAACTCATCCCCATTTGATGTTTTATCTTGTCTAAAGCAGCAGTACATTCAGTTCTCACGATACAAACATGTCCCATGTCAAAGTTTTCGAACAAAATTTATGCATATCACAGCATAACGGTATTTTAAGTGCACTTTTTTCGGCGGACGGATCCTTAATGTGGTCTTACCCCAAATAGATGTTTTGCATGTTACAAATCTTCACGAAGGCTAGACTGATATCAAGCTACACACATAACTAGATTAACCACAAATGGGAATGCATGTTACCGTTTTATCTCCGTCACGTAAGTTACAAGAACATATTACGTAAGTTATAGGTGTGAAAACTCATCCCCATTTGATGTTTTATCTTGTCTAAAGCAGCAGTACATTCAGTACTCACGATACAAACATGTCCCATGTCAAAGTTTTCGAACCAAATTTATGCATATCACAGCATAACGGTATTTTAAGTGCACTTTTTTCGGCGGACGGATCCTTAATGTGGTCTTACCCCAAATATATGTTTTGCATGTTACAAATCTTCACGAAGGCTAGACTGATATCAAGCTACACACATAACTAGATTAACCACAAATGGGAATGCATGTTACCGTTTTATCTCCGTCACGTAAGTTACAAGAACATATTACGTAAGTTATAGGTGTGAAAACTCATCCCCATTTGATGTTTTATCTTGTCTAAAGCAGCAGTACATTCAGTACTCACGATTCAAACATGTCCCATGTCAAAGTTTTCGAACAAAATGTATGCATATCACAGCATAACGGTATTTTAAGTGCACTCTTTTCGGCGGACGGATCCTTAATGTGGTCTTACCCCAAATAGATGTTTTGCATGTTACAAATCTTCACGAAGGCTAGACTGATATCAAGCTACACACATAACTAGATTAACCACAAATGGGAATGCATGTTACCGTTTTATCTCCGTCACGTAAGTTACAAGAACATATTACGTAAGTTATAGGTGTGAAAACTCATCCCCATTTGATGTTTTATCTTGTCTAAAGCAGCAGTACATTCAGTACTCACGATTCAAACATGTCCCATGTCAAAGTTTTCGAACAAAATGTATGCATATCACAGCATAACGGTATTTTAAGTGCACTCTTTTCGGCGGACGGATCCTTAATGTGGTCTTACCCCAAATAGATGTTTTGCATGTTACAAATCTTCACGAAGGCTAGACTGATATCAAGCTACACACATAACTAGATTAACCACAAATGGGAATGCATGTTACCGTTTTATCTCCGTCACGTAAGTTACAAGAACATATTACGTAAGTTATAGGTGTGAAAACTCATCCCCATTTGATGTTTTATCTTGTCTAAAGCAGCAGTACATTCAGTACTCACGATACAAACATGTCCCATGTCAAAGTTTTCGAACCAAATTTATGCATATCACAGCATAACGGTATTTTAAGTGCACTTTTTTCGGCGGACGGATCCTTAATGTGGTCTTACCCCAAATAGATGTTTTGCATGTTACAAATCTTCACGAAGGCTAGACTGATATCAAGCTACACACATAACTAGATTAACCACAAATGGGAATGCATGTTACCGTTTTATCTCCGTCACGTAAGTTACAAGAACATATTACGTAAGTTATAGGTGTGAAAACTCATCCCCATTTGATGTTTTATCTTGTCTAAAGCAGCAGTACATTCAGTACTCACGATACAAACATGTCCCATGTCAAAGTTTTCGAACAAAATTTATGCATATCACAGCATAACGGTATTTTAAGTGCACTTTTTTCGGCGGACGGATCCTTAATGTGGTCTTACCCCAAATAGATGTTTTGCATGTTACAAATCTTCACGAAGGCTAGACTGATATCAAGCTACACACATAACTAGATTAACCACAAATGGGAATGCATGTTACCGTTTTATCTCCGTCACGTAAGTTACAAGAACATATTACGTAAGTTATAGGTGTGAAAACTCATCCCCATTTGATGTTTTATCTTGTCTAAAGCAGCAGTACATTCAGTACTCACGATACAAACATGTCCCATGTCAAAGTTTTCGAACAAAATGTATGCATATCACAGCATAACGGTATTTTAAGTGCACTTTTTTCGGCGGACGGATCCTTAATGTGGTCTTACCCCAAATAGATGTTTTGCATGTTACAAATCTTCACGAAGGCTAGACTGATATCAAGCTACACACATAACTAGATTAACCACAAATGGGAATGCATGTTACCGTTTTATCTCCGTCACGTAAGTTACAAGAACATATTACGTAAGTTATAGGTGTGAAAACTCATCCCCATTTGATGTTTTATCTTGTCTAAAGCAGCAGTACATTCAGTACTCACGATACAAACATGTCCCATGTCAAAGTTTTCGAAAAAAAATTATGCATATCACAGCATAACGGTATTTTAAGTGCACTTTTTTCGGCGGACGGATCCTTAATGTGGTCTTACCCGAAATAGATGTTTTGCATGTTACAAATCTTCACGAAGGCTAGACTGATATCAAGCTACACACATAACTAGATTAACCACAAATGGGAATGCATGTTACCGTTTTATCTCCGTCACGTAAGTTACAAGAACATATTACGTAAGTTATAGGTGTGAAAACTCATCCCCAGTTGATGTTTTATCTTGTCTAAAGCAGCAGTACATTCAGTACTCACGATACAAACATGTCCCATGTCAAAGTTTTCGAACAAAATTTATGCATATCACAGCATAACGGTATTTTAAGTGCACTTTTTTCGGCGGACGGATCCTTAATGTGGTCTTACCCCAAATAGATGTTTTGCATGTTACAAATCTTCACGAAGGCTAGACTGATATCAAGCTACACACATAACTAGATTAACCACAAATGGGAATGCATGTTACCGTTTTATCTCCGTCACGTAAGTTACAAGAACATATTACGTAAGTTATAGGTGTGAAAACTCATCCCCATTTGATGTTTTATCTTGTCTAAAGCAGCAGTACATTCAGTACTCACGATACAAACATGTCCCATGTCAAAGTTTTCGAACAACATTTATGCATATCACAGCATAACGGTATTTTAAGTGCACTTTTTTCGGCGGACGGATCCTTAATGTGGTCTTACCCCAAATAGATGTTTTGCATGTTACAAATCTTCACGAAGGCTAGACTGATATCAAGCTACACACATAACTAGATTAACCACAAATGGGAATGCATGTTACCGTTTTATCTCCGTCACGTAAGTTACAAGAACATATTACGTAAGTTATAGGTGTGAAAACTCATCCCCATTTGATGTTTTATCTTGTCTAAAGCAGCAGTACATTCAGTACTCACGATACAAACATGTCCCATGTCAAAGTTTTCGAACAAAATGTATGCATATCACAGCATAACGGTATTTTAAGTGCACTTTTTTCGGCGGACGGATCCTTAATGTGGTCTTACCCCAAATAGATGTTTTGCATGTTACAAATCTTCACGAAGGCTAGACTGATATCAAGCTACACACATAACTAGATTAACCACAAATGGGAATGCATGTTACCGTTTTATCTCCGTCACGTAAGTTACAAGAACATATTACGTAAGTTATAGGTGTGAAAACTCATCCCCATTTGATGTTTTATCTTGTCTAAAGCAGCAGTACACTCAGTACTCACGATACAAACATGTCCCATGTCAAAGTTTTCGAAAAAAAATTATGCATATCACAGCATAACGGTATTTTAAGTGCACTTTTTTCGGCGGACGGATCCTTAATGTGGTCTTACCCCAAATAGATGTTTTGCATGTTACAAATCTTCACGAAGGCTAGACTGATATCAAGCTACACACATAACTAGATTAACCACAAATGGGAATGCATGTTACCGTTTTATCTCCGTCACGTAAGTTACAAGAACATATTACGTAAGTTATAGGTGTGAAAACTCATCCCCATTTGATGTTTTATCTTGTCTAAAGCAGCAGTACATTCAGTACTCACGATACAAACATGTCCCATGTCAAAGTTTTCGAACAAAATTTATGCATATCACAGCATAACGGTATTTTAAGTGCACTTTTTTCGGCGGACGGATCCTTAATGTGGTCTTACCCCAAATAGATGTTTTGCATGTTACAAATCTTCACGAAGGCTAGACTGATATCAAGCTACACACATAACTAGATTAACCACAAATGGGAATGCATGTTACCGTTTTATCTCCGTCACGTAAGTTACAAGAACATATTACGTAAGTTATAGGTGTGAAAACTCATCCCCATTTGATGTTTTATCTTGTCTAAAGCAGCAGTACATTCAGTACTCACGATACAAACATGTCCCATGTCAAAGTTTTCGAACAACATTTATGCATATCACAGCATAACGGTATTTTAAGTGCACTTTTTTCGGCGGACGGATCCTTAATGTGGTCTTACCCGAAATAGATGTTTTGCATGTTACAAATCTTCACGAAGGCTAGACTGATATCAAGCTACACACATAACTAGATTAACCACAAATGGGAATGCATGTTACCGTTTTATCTCCGTCACGTAAGTTACAAGAACATATTACGTAAGTTATAGGTGTGAAAACTCATCCCCATTTGATGTTTTATCTTGTCTAAAGCAGCAGTACATTCAGTACTCACGATACAAACATGTCCCATGTCAAAGTTTTCGAACAAAATGTATGCATATCACAGCATAACGGTATTTTAAGTGCACTTTTTTCGGCGGACGGATCCTTAATGTGGTCTTACCCCAAATAGATGTTTTGCATGTTACAAATCTTCACGAAGGCTAGACTGATATCAAGCTACACACATAACTAGATTAACCACAAATGGGAATGCATGTTACCGTTTTATCTCCGTCACGTAAGTTACAAGAACATATTACGTAAGTTATAGGTGTGAAAACTCATCCCCATTTGATGTTTTATCTTGTCTAAAGCAGCAGTACATTCAGTACTCACGATACAAACATGTCCCATGTCAAAGTTTTCGAAAAAAAATTATGCATATCACAGCATAACGGTATTTTAAGTGCACTTTTTTCGGCGGACGGATCCTTAATGTGGTCTTACCCCAAATAGATGTTTTGCATGTTACAAATCTTCACGAAGGCTAGACTGATATCAAGCTACACACATAACTAGATTAACCACAAATGGGAATGCATGTTACCGTTTTATCTCCGTCACGTAAGTTACAAGAACATATTACGTAAGTTATAGGTGTGAAAACTCATCCCCATTTGATGTTTTATCTTGTCTAAAGCAGCAGTACATTCAGTACTCACGATACAAACATGTCCCATGTCAAAGTTTTCGAACAAAATTTATGCATATCACAGCATAACGGTATTTTAAGTGCACTTTTTTCGGCGGACGGATCCTTAATGTGGTCTTACCCCAAATAGATGTTTTGCATGTTACAAATCTTCACGAAGGCTAGACTGATATCAAGCTACACACATAACTAGATTAACCACAAATGGGAATGCATGTTACCGTTTTATCTCCGTCACGTAAGTTACAAGAACATATTACGTAAGTCATAGGTGTGAAAACTCATCCCCATTTGATGTTTTATCTTGTCTAAAGCAGCAGTACATTCAGTACTCACGATACAAACATGTCCAATGTCAAAATTTTCGAACAACATTTATGCATATCACAGCATAACGGTATTTTAAGTGCACTTTTTTCGGCGGACGGATCCTTAATGTGGTCTTACCCCAAATAGATGTTTTGCATGTTACAAATCTTCACGAAGGCTAGACTGATATCAAGCTACACACATAACTAGATTAACCACAAATGGGAATGCATGTTACCGTTTTATCTCCGTCACGTAAGTTACAAGAACATATTACGTAAGTTATAGGTGTGAAAACTCATCCCCATTTGATGTTTTATCTTGTCTAAAGCAGCAGTACATTCAGTACTCACGATACAAACATGTCCCATGTCAAAGTTTTCGAACAAAATTTATGCATATCACAGCATAACGGTATTTTAAGTGCACTTTTTTCGGCGGACGGATCCTTAATGTGGTCTTACCCCAAATAGATGTTTTGCATGTTACAAATCTTCACGAAGGCTAGACTGATATCAAGCTACACACATAACTAGATTAACCACAAATGGGAATGCATGTTACCGTTTTATCTCCGTCACGTAAGTTACAAGAACATATTACGTAAGTTATAGGTGTGAAAACTCATCCCCATTTGATGTTTTATCTTGTCTAAAGCAGCAGTACATTCAGTACTCACGATACAAACATGTCCCATGTCAAAGTTTTCGAACAAAATTTATGCATATCACAGCATAACGGTATTTTAAGTGCACTTTTTTCGGCGGACGGATCCTTAATGTGGTCTTACCCCAAATAGATGTTTTGCATGTTACAAATCTTCACGAAGGCTAGACTGATATCAAGCTACACACATAACTAGATTAACCACAAATGGGAATGCATGTTACCGTTTTATCTCCGTCACGTAAGTTACAAGAACATATTACGTAAGTTATAGGTGTGAAAACTCATCCCCATTTGATGTTTTATCTTGTCTAAAGCAGCAGTACATTCAGTACTCACGATACAAACATGTCCCATGTCAAAGTTTTCGAACAAAATTTATGCATATCACAGCATAACGGTATTTTAAGTGCACTTTTTTCGGCGGACGGATCCTTAATGTGGTCTTACCCCAAATAGATGTTTTGCATGTTACAAATCTTCACGAAGGCTAGACTGATATCAAGCTACACACATAACTAGATTAACCACAAATGGGAATGCATGTTACCGTTTTATCTCCGTCACGTAAGTTACAAGAACATATTACGTAAGTTATAGGTGTGAAAACTCATCCCCATTTGATGTTTTATATTGTCTAAAGCAGCAGTACATTCAGTACTCACGATACAAACATGTCCCATATCAAAGTTTTCGAACAAAATTTATGCATATCACAGCATAACGGTATTTTAAGTGCACTTTTTTCGGCGGACGGATCCTTAATGTGGTCTTACCCCAAATAGATGTTTTGCATGTTACAAATCTTCACGAAGGCTAGACTGATATCAAGCTACACACATAACTAGATTAACCACAAATGGGAATGCATGTTACCGTTTTATCTCCGTCACGTAAGTTACAAGAACATATTACGTAAGTTATAGGTGTGAAAACTCATCCCCATTTGATGTTTTATCTTGTCTAAAGCAGCAGTACATTCAGTACTCACGATACAAACATGTCCCATGTCAAAGTTTTCGAACAAAATGTATGCATATCACAGCATAACGGTATTTTAAGTGCACTTTTTTCGGCGGACGGATCCTTAATGTGGTCTTACCCCAAATAGATGTTTTGCATGTTACAAATCTTCACGAAGGCTAGACTGATATCAAGCTACACACATAACTAGATTAACCACAAATGGGAATGCATGTTACCGTTTTATCTCCGTCACGTAAGTTACAAGAACATATTACGTAAGTTATAGGTGTGAAAACTCATCCCCATTTGATGTTTTATCTTGTCTAAAGCAGCAGTACATTCAGTACTCACGATACAAACATGTCCCATGTCAAAGTTTTCGAACCAAATTTATGCATATCACAGCATAACGGTATTTTAAGTGCACTTTTTTCGGCGGACGGATCCTTAATGTGGTCTTACCCCAAATAGATGTTTTGCATGTTACAAATCTTCACGAAGGCTAGACTGATATCAAGCTACACACATAACTAGATTAACCACAAATGGGAATGCATGTTACCGTTTTATCTCCGTCACGTAAGTTACAAGAACATATTACGTAAGTTATAGGTGTGAAAACTCATCCCCATTTGATGTTTTATCTTGTCTAAAGCAGCAGTACATTCAGTACTCACGATACAAACATGTCCCATGTCAAAGTTTTCGAACAACATTTATGCATATCACAGCATAACGGTATTTTAAGTGCACTTTTTTCGGCGGACGGATCCTTAATGTGGTCTTACCCGAAATAGATGTTTTGCATGTTACAAATCTTCACGAAGGCTAGACTGATATCAAGCTACACACATAACTAGATTAACCACAAATGGGAATGCATGTTACCGTTTTATCTCCGTCACGTAAGTTACAAGAACATATTACGTAAGTTATAGGTGTGAAAACTCATCCCCATTTGATGTTTTATCTTGTCTAAAGCAGCAGTACATTCAGTACTCACGATACAAACATGTCCCATGTCAAAGTTTTCGAACAAAATGTATGCATATCACAGCATAACGGTATTTTAAGTGCACTTTTTTCGGCGGACGGATCCTTAATGTGGTCTTACCCCAAATAGATGTTTTGCATGTTACAAATCTTCACGAAGGCTAGACTGATATCAAGCTACACACATAACTAGATTAACCACAAATGGGAATGCATGTTACCGTTTTATCTCCGTCACGTAAGTTACAAGAACATATTACGTAAGTTATAGGTGTGAAAACTCATCCCCATTTGATGTTTTATCTTGTCTAAAGCAGCAGTACATTCAGTACTCACGATACAAACATGTCCCATGTCAAAGTTTTCGAAAAAAAATTATGCATATCACAGCATAACGGTATTTTAAGTGCACTTTTTTCGGCGGACGGATCCTTAATGTGGTCTTACCCCAAATAGATGTTTTGCATGTTACAAATCTTCACGAAGGCTAGACTGATATCAAGCTACACACATAACTAGATTAACCACAAATGGGAATGCATGTTACCGTTTTATCTCCGTCACGTAAGTTACAAGAACATATTACGTAAGTTATAGGTGTGAAAACTCATCCCCATTTGATGTTTTATCTTGTCTAAAGCAGCAGTACATTCAGTACTCACGATACAAACATGTCCCATGTCAAAGTTTTCGAACAAAATTTATGCATATCACAGCATAACGGTATTTTAAGTGCACTTTTTTCGGCGGACGGATCCTTAATGTGGTCTTACCCCAAATAGATGTTTTGCATGTTACAAATCTTCACGAAGGCTAGACTGATATCAAGCTACACACATAACTAGATTAACCACAAATGGGAATGCATGTTACCGTTTTATCTCCGTCACGTAAGTTACAAGAACATATTACGTAAGTCATAGGTGTGAAAACTCATCCCCATTTGATGTTTTATCTTGTCTAAAGCAGCAGTACATTCAGTACTCACGATACAAACATGTCCAATGTCAAAATTTTCGAACAACATTTATGCATATCACAGCATAACGGTATTTTAAGTGCACTTTTTTCGGCGGACGGATCCTTAATGTGGTCTTACCCCAAATAGATGTTTTGCATGTTACAAATCTTCACGAAGGCTAGACTGATATCAAGCTACACACATAACTAGATTAACCACAAATGGGAATGCATGTTACCGTTTTATCTCCGTCACGTAAGTTACAAGAACATATTACGTAAGTTATAGGTGTGAAAACTCATCCCCATTTGATGTTTTATCTTGTCTAAAGCAGCAGTACATTCAGTACTCACGATACAAACATGTCCCATGTCAAAGTTTTCGAACAAAATTTATGCATATCACAGCATAACGGTATTTTAAGTGCACTTTTTTCGGCGGACGGATCCTTAATGTGGTCTTACCCCAAATAGATGTTTTGCATGTTACAAATCTTCACGAAGGCTAGACTGATATCAAGCTACACACATAACTAGATTAACCACAAATGGGAATGCATGTTACCGTTTTATCTCCGTCACGTAAGTTACAAGAACATATTACGTAAGTTATAGGTGTGAAAACTCATCCCCATTTGATGTTTTATCTTGTCTAAAGCAGCAGTACATTCAGTACTCACGATACAAACATGTCCCATGTCAAAGTTTTCGAACAAAATTTATGCATATCACAGCATAACGGTATTTTAAGTGCACTTTTTTCGGCGGACGGATCCTTAATGTGGTCTTACCCCAAATAGATGTTTTGCATGTTACAAATCTTCACGAAGGCTAGACTGATATCAAGCTACACACATAACTAGATTAACCACAAATGGGAATGCATGTTACCGTTTTATCTCCGTCACGTAAGTTACAAGAACATATTACGTAAGTTATAGGTGTGAAAACTCATCCCCATTTGATGTTTTATATTGTCTAAAGCAGCAGTACATTCAGTACTCACGATACAAACATGTCCCATATCAAAGTTTTCGAACAAAATTTATGCATATCACAGCATAACGGTATTTTAAGTGCACTTTTTTCGGCGGACGGATCCTTAATGTGGTCTTACCCCAAATAGATGTTTTGCATGTTACAAATCTTCACGAAGGCTAGACTGATATCAAGCTACACACATAACTAGATTAACCACAAATGGGAATGCATGTTACCGTTTTATCTCCGTCACGTAAGTTACAAGAACATATTACGTAAGTTATAGGTGTGAAAACTCATCCCCATTTGATGTTTTATCTTGTCTAAAGCAGCAGTACATTCAGTACTCACGATACAAACATGTCCCATGTCAAAGTTTTCGAACAAAATGTATGCATATCACAGCATAACGGTATTTTAAGTGCACTTTTTTCGGCGGACGGATCCTTAATGTGGTCTTACCCCAAATAGATGTTTTGCATGTTACAAATCTTCACGAAGGCTAGACTGATATCAAGCTACACACATAACTAGATTAACCACAAATGGGAATGCATGTTACCGTTTTATCTCCGTCACGTAAGTTACAAGAACATATTACGTAAGTTATAGGTGTGAAAACTCATCCCCATTTGATGTTTTATCTTGTCTAAAGCAGCAGTACATTCAGTACTCACGATACAAACATGTCCCATGTCAAAGTTTTCGAACAAAATTTATGCATATCACAGCATAACGGTATTTTAAGTGCACTTTTTTCGGCGGACGGATCCTTAATGTGGTCTTACCCCAAATAGATGTTTTGCATGTTACAAATCTTCACGAAGGCTAGACTGATATCAAGCTACACACATAACTAGATTAACCACAAATGGGAATGCATGTTACCGTTTTATCTCCGTCACGTAAGTTACAAGAACATATTACGTAAGTTATAGGTGTGAAAACTCATCCCCATTTGATGTTTTATCTTGTCTAAAGCAGCAGTACATTCAGTACTCACGATACAAACATGTCCCATGTCAAAGTTTTCGAACAACATTTATGCATATCACAGCATAACGGTATTTTAAGTGCACTTTTTTCGGCGGACGGATCCTTAATGTGGTCTTACCCGAAATAGATGTTTTGCATGTTACAAATCTTCACGAAGGCTAGACTGATATCAAGCTACACACATAACTAGATTAACCACAAATGGGAATGCATGTTACCGTTTTATCTCCGTCACGTAAGTTACAAGAACATATTACGTAAGTTATAGGTGTGAAAACTCATCCCCATTTGATGTTTTATCTTGTCTAAAGCAGCAGTACATTCAGTACTCACGATACAAACATGTCCCATGTCAAAGTTTTCGAACAAAATGTATGCATATCACAGCATAACGGTATTTTAAGTGCACTTTTTTCGGCGGACGGATCCTTAATGTGGTCTTACCCCAAATAGATGTTTTGCATGTTACAAATCTTCACGAAGGCTAGACTGATATCAAGCTACACACATAACTAGATTAACCACAAATGGGAATGCATGTTACCGTTTTATCTCCGTCACGTAAGTTACAAGAACATATTACGTAAGTTATAGGTGTGAAAACTCATCCCCATTTGATGTTTTATCTTGTCTAAAGCAGCAGTACATTCAGTACTCACGATACAAACATGTCCCATGTCAAAGTTTTCGAAAAAAAATTATGCATATCACAGCATAACGGTATTTTAAGTGCACTTTTTTCGGCGGACGGATCCTTAATGTGGTCTTACCCCAAATAGATGTTTTGCATGTTACAAATCTTCACGAAGGCTAGACTGATATCAAGCTACACACATAACTAGATTAACCACAAATGGGAATGCATGTTACCGTTTTATCTCCGTCACGTAAGTTACAAGAACATATTACGTAAGTTATAGGTGTGAAAACTCATCCCCATTTGATGTTTTATCTTGTCTAAAGCAGCAGTACATTCAGTACTCACGATACAAACATGTCCCATGTCAAAGTTTTCGAACAAAATTTATGCATATCACAGCATAACGGTATTTTAAGTGCACTTTTTTCGGCGGACGGATCCTTAATGTGGTCTTACCCGAAATAGATGTTTTGCATGTTACAAATCTTCACGAAGGCTAGACTGATATCAAGCTACACACATAACTAGATTAACCACAAATGGGAATGCATGTTACCGTTTTATCTCCGTCACGTAAGTTACAAGAACATATTACGTAAGTTATAGGTGTGAAAACTCATCCCCATTTGATGTTTTATCTTGTCTAAAGCAGCAGTACATTCAGTACTCACGATACAAACATGTCCAATGTCAAAATTTTCGAACAACATTTATGCATATCACAGCATAACGGTATTTTAAGTGCACTTTTTTCGGCGGACGGATCCTTAATGTGGTCTTACCCCAAATAGATGTTTTGCATGTTACAAATCTTCACGAAGGCTAGACTGATATCAAGCTACACACATAACTAGATTAACCACAAATGGGAATGCATGTTACCGTTTTATCTCCGTCACGTAAGTTACAAGAACATATTACGTAAGTTATAGGTGTGAAAACTCATCCCCATTTGATGTTTTATCTTGTCTAAAGCAGCAGTACATTCAGTACTCACGATACAAACATGTCCCATGTCAAAGTTTTCGAACAAAATTTATGCATATCACAGCATAACGGTATTTTAAGTGCACTTTTTTCGGCGGACGGATCCTTAATGTGGTCTTACCCGAAATAGATGTTTTGCATGTTACAAATCTTCACGAAGGCTAGACTGATATCAAGCTACACACATAACTAGATTAACCACAAATGGGAATGCATGTTACCGTTTTATCTCCGTCACGTAAGTTACAAGAACATATTACGTAAGTTATAGGTGTGAAAACTCATCCCCATTTGATGTTTTATCTTGTCTAAAGCAGCAGTACATTCAGTACTCACGATACAAACATGTCCCATGTCAAAGTTTTCGAACAAAATTTATGCATATCACAGCATAACGGTATTTTAAGTGCACTTTTTTCGGCGGACGGATCCTTAATGTGGTCTTACCCCAAATAGATGTTTTGCATGTTACAAATCTTCACGAAGGCTAGACTGATATCAAGCTACACACATAACTAGATTAACCACAAATGGGAATGCATGTTACCGTTTTATCTCCGTCACGTAAGTTACAAGAACATATTACGTAAGTTATAGGTGTGAAAACTCATCCCCATTTGATGTTTTATCTTGTCTAAAGCAGCAGTACATTCAGTACTCACGATACAAACATGTCCCATGTCAAAGTTTTCGAACAACATTTATGCATATCACAGCATAACGGTATTTTAAGTGCACTTTTTTCGGCGGACTGATCCTTAATGTGGTCTTACCCCAAATAGATGTTTTGCATGTTACAAATCTTCACGAAGGCTAGACTGATATCAAGCTACACACATAACTAGATTAACCACAAATGGGAATGCATGTTACCGTTTTATCTCCGTCACGTAAGTTACAAGAACATATTACGTAAGTTATAGGTGTGAAAACTCATCCCCATTTGATGTTTTATCTTGTCTAAAGCAGCAGTACATTCAGTACTCACGATACAAACATGTCCCATGTCAAAGTTTTCGAACAAAATTTATGCATATCACAGCATAACGGTATTTTAAGTGCACTTTTTTCGGCGGACGGATCCTTAATGTGGTCTTACCCCAAATATATGTTTTGCATGTTACAAATCTTCACGAAGGCTAGACTGATATCAAGCTACACACATAACTAGATTAACCACAAATGGGAATGCATATTACCGTTTTATCTCCGTCACGTAAGTTACAAGAACATATTACGTAAGTTATAGGTGTGAAAACTCATCCCCATTTGATGTTTTATCTTGTCTAAAGCAGCAGTACATTCAGTACTCACGATACAAACATGTCCCATGTCAAAGTTTTCGAACAAAATTTATGCATATCACAGCATAACGGTATTTTAAGTGCACTTTTTTCGGCGGACGGATCCTTAATGTGGTCTTACCCCAAATAGATGTTTTGCATGTTACAAATCTTCACGAAGGCTAGACTGATATCAAGCTACACACATAACTAGATTAACCACAAATGGGAATGCATGTTACCGTTTTATCTCCGTCACGTAAGTTACAAGAACATATTACGTAAGTTATAGGTGTGAAAACTCATCCCCATTTGATGTTTTATCTTGTCTAAAGCAGCAGTATATTCAGTACTCACGATACAAACATGTCCCATGTCAAAGTTTTCGAACAAAATTTATGCATATCACAGCATAACGGTATTTTAAGTGCACTTTTTTCGGCGGACGGATCCTTAATGTGGTCTTACCCCAAATAGATGTTTTGCATGTTACAAATCTTCACGAAGGCTAGACTGATATCAAGCTACACACATAACTAGATTAACCACAAATGGGAATGCATGTTACCGTTTTATCTCCGTCACGTAAGTTACAAGAACATATTACGTAAGTTATAGGTGTGAAAACTCATCCCCATTTGATGTTTTATCTTGTCTAAAGCAGCAGTACATTCAGTACTCACGATACAAACATGTCCAATGTCAAAATTTTCGAACAACATTTATGCATATCACAGCATAACGGTATTTTAAGTGCACTTTTTTCGGCGGACGGATCCTTAATGTGGTCTTACCCCAAATAGATGTTTTGCATGTTACAAATCTTCACGAAGGCTAGACTGATATCAAGCTACACACATAACTAGATTAACCACAAATGGGAATGCATGTTACCGTTTTATCTCCGTCACGTAAGTTACAAGAACATATTACGTAAGTTATAGGTGTGAAAACTCATCCCCATTTGATGTTTTATCTTGTCTAAAGCAGCAGTACATTCAGTACTCACGATACAAACATGTCCCATGTCAAAGTTTTCGAACAAAATTTATGCATATCACAGCATAACGGTATTTTAAGTGCACTTTTTTCGGCGGACGGATCCTTAATGTGGTCTTACCCGAAATAGATGTTTTGCATGTTACAAATCTTCACGAAGGCTAGACTGATATCAAGCTACACACATAACTAGATTAACCACAAATGGGAATGCATGTTACCGTTTTATCTCCGTCACGTAAGTTACAAGAACATATTACGTAAGTTATAGGTGTGAAAACTCATCCCCATTTGATGTTTTATCTTGTCTAAAGCAGCAGTACATTCAGTACTCACGATACAAACATGTCCCATGTCAAAGTTTTCGAACAAAATTTATGCATATCACAGCATAACGGTATTTTAAGTGCACTTTTTTCGGCGGACGGATCCTTAATGTGGTCTTACCCCAAATAGATGTTTTGCATGTTACAAATCTTCACGAAGGCTAGACTGATATCAAGCTACACACATAACTAGATTAACCACAAATGGGAATGCATGTTACCGTTTTATCTCCGTCACGTAAGTTACAAGAACATATTACGTAAGTTATAGGTGTGAAAACTCATCCCCATTTGATGTTTTATCTTGTCTAAAGCAGCAGTACATTCAGTACTCACGATACAAACATGTCCCATGTCAAAGTTTTCGAACAACATTTATGCATATCACAGCATAACGGTATTTTAAGTGCACTTTTTTCGGCGGACGGATCCTTAATGTGGTCTTACCCCAAATATATGTTTTGCATGTTACAAATCTTCACGAAGGCTAGACTGATATCAAGCTACACACATAACTAGATTAACCACAAATGGGAATGCATGTTACCGTTTTATCTCCGTCACGTAAGTTACAAGAACATATTACGTAAGTTATAGGTGTGAAAACTCATCCCCATTTGATGTTTTATCTTGTCTAAAGCAGCAGTACATTCAGTACTCACGATACAAACATGTCCCATGTCAAAGTTTTCGAACAAAATTTATGCATATCACAGCATAACGGTATTTTAAGTGCACTTTTTTCGGCGGACGGATCCTTAATGTGGTCTTACCCCAAATATATGTTTTGCATGTTACAAATCTTCACGAAGGCTAGACTGATATCAAGCTACACACATAACTAGATTAACCACAAATGGGAATGCATATTACCGTTTTATCTCCGTCACGTAAGTTACAAGAACATATTACGTAAGTTATAGGTGTGAAAACTCATCCCCATTTGATGTTTTATCTTGTCTAAAGCAGCAGTACATTCAGTACTCACGATACAAACATGTCCCATGTCAAAGTTTTCGAACAAAATTTATGCATATCACAGCATAACGGTATTTTAAGTGCACTTTTTTCGGCGGACGGATCCTTAATGTGGTCTTACCCCAAATAGATGTTTTGCATGTTACAAATCTTCACGAAGGCTAGACTGATATCAAGCTACACACATAACTAGATTAACCACAAATGGGAATGCATGTTACCGTTTTATCTCCGTCACGTAAGTTACAAGAACATATTACGTAAGTTATAGGTGTGAAAACTCATCCCCATTTGATGTTTTATCTTGTCTAAAGCAGCAGTACATTCAGTACTCACGATACAAACATGTCCCATGTCAAAGTTTTCGAACAAAATTTATGCATATCACAGCATAACGGTATTTTAAGTGCACTTTTTTCGGCGGACGGATCCTTAATGTGGTCTTACTCCAAATAGATGTTTTGCATGTTACAAATCTTCACGAAGGCTAGACTGATATCAAGCTACACACATAACTAGATTAACCACAAATGGGAATGCATGTTACCGTTTTATCTCCGTCACGTAAGTTACAAGAACATATTACGTAAGTTATAGGTGTGAAAACTCATCCCCATTTGATGTTTTATCTTGTCTAAAGCAGCAGTACATTCAGTACTCACGATACAAACATGTCCCATGTCAAAGTTTTCGAACAACATTTATGCATATCACAGCATAACGGTATTTTAAGTGCACTTTTTTCGGCGGACGGATCCTTAATGTGGTCTTACCCGAAATATATGTTTTGCATGTTACAAATCTTCACGAAGGCTAGACTGATATCAAGCTACACACATAACTAGATTAACCACAAATGGGAATGCATGTTACCGTTTTATCTCCGTCACGTAAGTTACAAGAACATATTACGTAAGTTATAGGTGTGAAAACTCAACCCCACTTGATGTTTTATCTTGTCTAAAGCAGCAGTGCATTCAGTACTCACGATACAAACATGTCCCATGTCAAAGTTTTCGAACAAAATTTATGCATATCACAGCATAACGGTATTTTAAGTGCACTTTTTTCGGCGGACGGATCCTTAATGTGGTCTTACCCCAAATAGATGTTTTGCATGTTACAAATCTTCACGAAGGCTAGACTGATATCAAGCTACACACATAACTAGATTAACCACAAATGGGAATGCATGTTACCGTTTTATCTCCGTCACGTAAGTTACAAGAACATATTACGTAAGTTATAGGTGTGAAAACTCATCCCCATTTGATGTTTTATCTTGTCTAAAGCAGCAGTACATTCAGTACTCACGATACAAACATGTCCCATGTCAAAGTTTTCGAACAAAATGTATGCATATCACAGCATAACGGTATTTTAAGTGCACTTTTTTCGGCGGACGGATCCTTAATGTGGTCTTACCCCAAATAGATGTTTTGCATGTTACAAATCTTCACGAAGGCTAGACTGATATCAAGCTACACACATAACTAGATTAACCACAAATGGGAATGCATGTTACCGTTTTATCTCCGTCACGTAAGTTACAAGAACATATTACGTAAGTTATAGGTGTGAAAACTCATCCCCATTTGATGTTTTATCTTGTCTAAAGCAGCAGTACATTCAGTACTCACGATACAAACATGTCCCATGTCAAAGTTTTCGAACAAAATGTATGCATATCACAGCATAACGGTATTTTAAGTGCACTTTTTTCGGCGGACGGATCCTTAATGTGGTCTTACCCCAAATAGATGTTTTGCATGTTACAAATCTTCACGAAGGCTAGACTGATATCAAGTTACAAACATAACTAGATTAACCACAAATGGGAATGCATGTTACCGTTTTATCTCCGTCACGTAAGTTACAAGAACATATTACGTAAGTTATGAAAACTCATCCCCATTTGATGTTTTATCTTGTCTAAAGCAGCAGTACATTCAGTACTCACGATACAAACATGTCCCATGTCAAAGTTTTCGAACAAAATTTATGCATATCACAGCATAACGGTATTTTAAGTGCACTTTTTTCGGCGGACGGATCCTTAATGTGGTCTTACCCCAAATATATGTTTTGCATGTTACAAATCTTCACGAAGGCTAGACTGATATCAAGCTACACACATAACTAGATTAACCACAAATGGGAATGCATGTTACCGTTTTATCTCCGTCACGTAAGTTACAAGAACATATTACGTAAGTTATAGGTGTGAAAACTCATCCCCATTTGATGTTTTATCTTGTCTAAAGCAGCAGTACATTCAGTACTCACGATACAAACATGTCCCATGTCAAAGTTTTCGAACAAAATTTATGCATATCACAGCATAACGGTATTTTAAGTGCACTTTTTTCGGCGGACGGATCCTTAATGTGGTCTTACCCCAAATAGATGTTTTGCATGTTACAAATCTTCACGAAGGCTAGACTGATATCAAGCTACACACATAACTAGATTAACCACAAATGGGAATGCATGTTACCGTTTTATCTCCGTCACGTAAGTTACAAGAACATATTACGTAAGTTATAGGTGTGAAAACTCATCCCCATTTGATGTTTTATCTTGTCTAAAGCAGCAGTACATTCAGTACTCACGATACAAACATGTCCCATGTCAAAGTTTTCGAACAAAATTTATGCATATCACAGCATAACGGTATTTTAAGTGCACTTTTTTCGGCGGACGGATCCTTAATGTGGTCTTACCCCAAATATATGTTTTGCATGTTACAAATCTTCACGAAGGCTAGACTGATATCAAGCTACACACATAACTAGATTAACCACAAATGGGAATGCATGTTACCGTTTTATCTCCGTCACGTAAGTTACAAGAACATATTACGTAAGTTATAGGTGTGAAAACTCATCCCCATTTGATGTTTTATCTTGTCTAAAGCAGCAGTACATTCAGTACTCACGATACAAACATGTCCCATGTCAAAGTTTTCGAACAAAATTTATGCATATCACAGCATAACGGTATTTTAAGTGCACTTTTTTCGGCGGACGGATCCTTAATGTGGTCTTACCCCAAATAGATGTTTTGCATGTTACAAATCTTCACGAAGGCTAGACTGATATCAAGCTACACACATAACTAGATTAACCACAAATGGGAATGCATGTTACCGTTTTATCTCCGTCACGTAAGTTACAAGAACATATTACGTAAGTTATAGGTGTGAAAACTCATCCCCATTTGATGTTTTATCTTGTCTAAAGCAGCAGTACATTCAGTACTCACGATACAAACATGTCCCATGTCAAAGTTTTCGAAAAAAAATTATGCATATCACAGCATAACGGTATTTTAAGTGCACTTTTTTCGGCGGACGGATCCTTAATGTGGTCTTACCCCAAATAGATGTTTTGCATGTTACAAATCTTCACGAAGGCTAGACTGATATCAAGCTACACACATAACTAGATTAACCACAAATGGGAATGCATGTTACCGTTTTATCTCCGTCACGTAAGTTACAAGAACATATTACGTAAGTTATAGGTGTGAAAACTCATCCCCATTTGATGTTTTATCTTGTCTAAAGCAGCAGTACATTCAGTACTCACGATACAAACATGTCCCATGTCAAAGTTTTCGAACAAAATTTATGCATATCACAGCATAACGGTATTTTAAGTGCACTTTTTTCGGCGGACGGATCCTTAATGTGGTCTTACCCCAAATAGATGTTTTGCATGTTACAAATCTTCACGAAGGCTAGACTGATATCAAGCTACACACATAACTAGATTAACCACAAATGGGAATGCATGTTACCGTTTTATCTCCGTCACGTAAGTTACAAGAACATATTACGTAAGTTATAGGTGTGAAAACTCATCCCCATTTGATGTTTTATCTTGTCTAAAGCAGCAGTACATTCAGTACTCACGATACAAACATGTCCCATGTCAAAGTTTTCGAACAAAATTTATGCATATCACAGCATAACGGTATTTTAAGTGCACTTTTTTCGGCGGACGGATCCTTAATGTGGTCTTACCCCAAATAGATGTTTTGCATGTTACAAATCTTCACGAAGGCTAGACTGATATCAAGCTACACACATAACTAGATTAACCACAAATGGGAATGCATGTTACCGTTTTATCTCCGTCACGTAAGTTACAAGAACATATTACGTAAGTTATAGGTGTGAAAACTCATCCCCATTTGATGTTTTATCTTGTCTAAAGCAGCAGTACATTCAGTACTCACGATACAAACATGTCCCATGTCAAAGTTTTCGAACAAAATTTATGCATATCACAGCATAACGGTATTTTAAGTGCACTTTTTTCGGCGGACGGATCCTTAATGTGGTCTTACCCCAAATAGATGTTTTGCATGTTACAAATCTTCACGAAGGCTAGACTGATATCAAGCTACACACATAACTAGATTAACCACAAATGGGAATGCATGTTACCGTTTTATCTCCGTCACGTAAGTTACAAGAACATATTACGTAAGTTATAGGTGTGAAAACTCATCCCCATTTGATGTTTTATCTTGTCTAAAGCAGCAGTACATTCAGTACTCACGATACAAACATGTACCCATGTCAAAGTTTTCGAACAAAATTTATGCATATCACAGCATAACGGTATTTTAAGTGCACTTTTTTCGGCGGACGGATCCTTAATGTGGTCTTACCCCAAATAGATGTTTTGCATGTTACAAATCTTCACGAAGGCTAGACTGATATCAAGCTACACACATAACTAGATTAACCACAAATGGGAATGCATGTTACCGTTTTATCTCCGTCACGTAAGTTACAAGAACATATTACGTAAGTTATAGGTGTGAAAACTCATCCCCATTTGATGTTTTATCTTGTCTAAAGCAGCAGTACATTCAGTACTCACGATACAAACATGTCCCATGTCAAAGTTTTCGAACAAAATTTATGCATATCACAGCATAACGGTATTTTAAGTGCACTTTTTTCGGCGGACGGATCCTTAATGTGGTCTTACCCCAAATAGATGTTTTGCATGTTACAAATCTTCACGAAGGCTAGACTGATATCAAGCTACACACATAACTAGATTAACCACAAATGGGAATGCATGTTACCGTTTTATCTCCGTCACGTAAGTTACAAGAACATATTACGTAAGTTATAGGTGTGAAAACTCATCCCCATTTGATGTTTTATCTTGTCTAAAGCAGCAGTACATTCAGTACTCACGATACAAACATGTCCCATGTCAAAGTTTTCGAACAAAATTTATGCATATCACAGCATAACGGTATTTTAAGTGCACTTTTTTCGGCGGACGGATCCTTAATGTGGTCTTACCCCAAATAGATGTTTTGCATGTTACAAATCTTCACGAAGGCTAGACTGATATCAAGCTACACACATAACTAGATTAACCACAAATGGGAATGCATGTTACCGTTTTATCTCCGTCACGTAAGTTACAAGAACATATTACGTAAGTTATAGGTGTGAAAACTCATCCCCATTTGATGTTTTATCTTGTCTAAAGCAGCAGTACATTCAGTACTCACGATACAAACATGTCCCATGTCAAAGTTTTCGAACAAAATTTATGCATATCACAGCATAACGGTATTTTAAGTGCACTTTTTTCGGCGGACGGATCCTTAATGTGGTCTTACCCCAAATAGATGTTTTGCATGTTACAAATCTTCACGAAGGCTAGACTGATATCAAGCTACACACATAACTAGATTAACCACAAATGGGAATGCATGTTACCGTTTTATCTCCGTCACGTAAGTTACAAGAACATATTACGTAAGTTATAGGTGTGAAAACTCATCCCCATTTGATGTTTTATCTTGTCTAAAGCAGCAGTACATTCAGTACTCACGATACAAACATGTCCCATGTCAAAGTTTTCGAACAAAATTTATGCATATCACAGCATAACGGTATTTTAAGTGCACTTTTTTCGGCGGACGGATCCTTAATGTGGTCTTACCCCAAATAGATGTTTTGCATGTTACAAATCTTCACGAAGGCTAGACTGATATCAAGCTACACACATAACTAGATTAACCACAAATGGGAATGCATGTTACCGTTTTATCTCCGTCACGTAAGTTACAAGAACATATTACGTAAGTTATAGGTGTGAAAACTCATCCCCATTTGATGTTTTATCTTGTCTAAAGCAGCAGTACATTCAGTACTCACGATACAAACATGTCCCATGTCAAAGTTTTCGAACAAAATTTATGCATATCACAGCATAACGGTATTTTAAGTGCACTTTTTTCGGCGGACGGATCCTTAATGTGGTCTTACCCCAAATAGATGTTTTGCATGTTACAAATCTTCACGAAGGCTAGACTGATATCAAGCTACACACATAACTAGATTAACCACAAATGGGAATGCATGTTACCGTTTTATCTCCGTCACGTAAGTTACAAGAACATATTACGTAAGTTATAGGTGTGAAAACTCATCCCCATTTGATGTTTTATCTTGTCTAAAGCAGCAGTACATTCAGTACTCACGATACAAACATGTCCCATGTCAAAGTTTTCGAACAAAATTTATGCATATCACAGCATAACGGTATTTTAAGTGCACTTTTTTCGGCGGACGGATCCTTAATGTGGTCTTACCCCAAATAGATGTTTTGCATGTTACAAATCTTCACGAAGGCTAGACTGATATCAAGCTACACACATAACTAGATTAACCACAAATGGGAATGCATGTTACCGTTTTATCTCCGTCACGTAAGTTACAAGAACATATTACGTAAGTTATAGGTGTGAAAACTCATCCCCATTTGATGTTTTATCTTGTCTAAAGCAGCAGTACATTCAGTACTCACGATACAAACATGTCCCATGTCAAAGTTTTCGAACAAAATTTATGCATATCACAGCATAACGGTATTTTAAGTGCACTTTTTTCGGCGGACGGATCCTTAATGTGGTCTTACCCCAAATAGATGTTTTGCATGTTACAAATCTTCACGAAGGCTAGACTGATATCAAGCTACACACATAACTAGATTAACCACAAATGGGAATGCATGTTACCGTTTTATCTCCGTCACGTAAGTTACAAGAACATATTACGTAAGTTATAGGTGTGAAAACTCATCCCCATTTGATGTTTTATCTTGTCTAAAGCAGCAGTACATTCAGTACTCACGATACAAACATGTCCCATGTCAAAGTTTTCGAACAAAATTTATGCATATCACAGCATAACGGTATTTTAAGTGCACTTTTTTCGGCGGACGGATCCTTAATGTGGTCTTACCCCAAATAGATGTTTTGCATGTTACAAATCTTCACGAAGGCTAGACTGATATCAAGCTACACACATAACTAGATTAACCACAAATGGGAATGCATGTTACCGTTTTATCTCCGTCACGTAAGTTACAAGAACATATTACGTAAGTTATAGGTGTGAAAACTCATCCCCATTTGATGTTTTATCTTGTCTAAAGCAGCAGTACATTCAGTACTCACGATACAAACATGTCCCATGTCAAAGTTTTCGAACAAAATTTATGCATATCACAGCATAACGGTATTTTAAGTGCACTTTTTTCGGCGGACGGATCCTTAATGTGGTCTTACCCCAAATAGATGTTTTGCATGTTACAAATCTTCACGAAGGCTAGACTGATATCAAGCTACACACATAACTAGATTAACCACAAATGGGAATGCATGTTACCGTTTTATCTCCGTCACGTAAGTTACAAGAACATATTACGTAAGTTATAGGTGTGAAAACTCATCCCCATTTGATGTTTTATCTTGTCTAAAGCAGCAGTACATTCAGTACTCACGATACAAACATGTCCCATGTCAAAGTTTTCGAACAAAATTTATGCATATCACAGCATAACGGTATTTTAAGTGCACTTTTTTCGGCGGACGGATCCTTAATGTGGTCTTACCCCAAATAGATGTTTTGCATGTTACAAATCTTCACGAAGGCTAGACTGATATCAAGCTACACACATAACTAGATTAACCACAAATGGGAATGCATGTTACCGTTTTATCTCCGTCACGTAAGTTACAAGAACATATTACGTAAGTTATAGGTGTGAAAACTCATCCCCATTTGATGTTTTATCTTGTCTAAAGCAGCAGTACATTCAGTACTCACGATACAAACATGTCCCATGTCAAAGTTTTCGAACAAAATTTATGCATATCACAGCATAACGGTATTTTAAGTGCACTTTTTTCGGCGGACGGATCCTTAATGTGGTCTTACCCCAAATAGATGTTTTGCATGTTACAAATCTTCACGAAGGCTAGACTGATATCAAGCTACACACATAACTAGATTAACCACAAATGGGAATGCATGTTACCGTTTTATCTCCGTCACGTAAGTTACAAGAACATATTACGTAAGTTATAGGTGTGAAAACTCATCCCCATTTGATGTTTTATCTTGTCTAAAGCAGCAGTACATTCAGTACTCACGATACAAACATGTCCCATGTCAAAGTTTTCGAACAAAATTTATGCATATCACAGCATAACGGTATTTTAAGTGCACTTTTTTCGGCGGACGGATCCTTAATGTGGTCTTACCCCAAATAGATGTTTTGCATGTTACAAATCTTCACGAAGGCTAGACTGATATCAAGCTACACACATAACTAGATTAACCACAAATGGGAATGCATGTTACCGTTTTATCTCCGTCACGTAAGTTACAAGAACATATTACGTAAGTTATAGGTGTGAAAACTCATCCCCATTTGATGTTTTATCTTGTCTAAAGCAGCAGTACATTCAGTACTCACGATACAAACATGTCCCATGTCAAAGTTTTCGAACAAAATTTATGCATATCACAGCATAACGGTATTTTAAGTGCACTTTTTTCGGCGGACGGATCCTTAATGTGGTCTTACCCCAAATAGATGTTTTGCATGTTACAAATCTTCACGAAGGCTAGACTGATATCAAGCTACACACATAACTAGATTAACCACAAATGGGAATGCATGTTACCGTTTTATCTCCGTCACGTAAGTTACAAGAACATATTACGTAAGTTATAGGTGTGAAAACTCATCCCCATTTGATGTTTTATCTTGTCTAAAGCAGCAGTACATTCAGTACTCACGATACAAACATGTCCCATGTCAAAGTTTTCGAACAAAATTTATGCATATCACAGCATAACGGTATTTTAAGTGCACTTTTTTCGGCGGACGGATCCTTAATGTGGTCTTACCCCAAATAGATGTTTTGCATGTTACAAATCTTCACGAAGGCTAGACTGATATCAAGCTACACACATAACTAGATTAACCACAAATGGGAATGCATGTTACCGTTTTATCTCCGTCACGTAAGTTACAAGAACATATTACGTAAGTTATAGGTGTGAAAACTCATCCCCATTTGATGTTTTATCTTGTCTAAAGCAGCAGTACATTCAGTACTCACGATACAAACATGTCCCATGTCAAAGTTTTCGAACAAAATTTATGCATATCACAGCATAACGGTATTTTAAGTGCACTTTTTTCGGCGGACGGATCCTTAATGTGGTCTTACCCCAAATAGATGTTTTGCATGTTACAAATCTTCACGAAGGCTAGACTGATATCAAGCTACACACATAACTAGATTAACCACAAATGGGAATGCATGTTACCGTTTTATCTCCGTCACGTAAGTTACAAGAACATATTACGTAAGTTATAGGTGTGAAAACTCATCCCCATTTGATGTTTTATCTTGTCTAAAGCAGCAGTACATTCAGTACTCACGATACAAACATGTCCCATGTCAAAGTTTTCGAACAAAATTTATGCATATCACAGCATAACGGTATTTTAAGTGCACTTTTTTCGGCGGACGGATCCTTAATGTGGTCTTACCCCAAATAGATGTTTTGCATGTTACAAATCTTCACGAAGGCTAGACTGATATCAAGCTACACACATAACTAGATTAACCACAAATGGGAATGCATGTTACCGTTTTATCTCCGTCACGTAAGTTACAAGAACATATTACGTAAGTTATAGGTGTGAAAACTCATCCCCATTTGATGTTTTATCTTGTCTAAAGCAGCAGTACATTCAGTACTCACGATACAAACATGTCCCATGTCAAAGTTTTCGAACAAAATTTATGCATATCACAGCATAACGGTATTTTAAGTGCACTTTTTTCGGCGGACGGATCCTTAATGTGGTCTTACCCCAAATAGATGTTTTGCATGTTACAAATCTTCACGAAGGCTAGACTGATATCAAGCTACACACATAACTAGATTAACCACAAATGGGAATGCATGTTACCGTTTTATCTCCGTCACGTAAGTTACAAGAACATATTACGTAAGTTATAGGTGTGAAAACTCATCCCCATTTGATGTTTTATCTTGTCTAAAGCAGCAGTACATTCAGTACTCACGATACAAACATGTCCCATGTCAAAGTTTTCGAACAAAATTTATGCATATCACAGCATAACGGTATTTTAAGTGCACTTTTTTCGGCGGACGGATCCTTAATGTGGTCTTACCCCAAATAGATGTTTTGCATGTTACAAATCTTCACGAAGGCTAGACTGATATCAAGCTACACACATAACTAGATTAACCACAAATGGGAATGCATGTTACCGTTTTATCTCCGTCACGTAAGTTACAAGAACATATTACGTAAGTTATAGGTGTGAAAACTCATCCCCATTTGATGTTTTATCTTGTCTAAAGCAGCAGTACATTCAGTACTCACGATACAAACATGTCCCATGTCAAAGTTTTCGAACAAAATTTATGCATATCACAGCATAACGGTATTTTAAGTGCACTTTTTTCGGCGGACGGATCCTTAATGTGGTCTTACCCCAAATAGATGTTTTGCATGTTACAAATCTTCACGAAGGCTAGACTGATATCAAGCTACACACATAACTAGATTAACCACAAATGGGAATGCATGTTACCGTTTTATCTCCGTCACGTAAGTTACAAGAACATATTACGTAAGTTATAGGTGTGAAAACTCATCCCCATTTGATGTTTTATCTTGTCTAAAGCAGCAGTACATTCAGTACTCACGATACAAACATGTCCCATGTCAAAGTTTTCGAACAAAATTTATGCATATCACAGCATAACGGTATTTTAAGTGCACTTTTTTCGGCGGACGGATCCTTAATGTGGTCTTACCCCAAATAGATGTTTTGCATGTTACAAATCTTCACGAAGGCTAGACTGATATCAAGCTACACACATAACTAGATTAACCACAAATGGGAATGCATGTTACCGTTTTATCTCCGTCACGTAAGTTACAAGAACATATTACGTAAGTTATAGGTGTGAAAACTCATCCCCATTTGATGTTTTATCTTGTCTAAAGCAGCAGTACATTCAGTACTCACGATACAAACATGTCCCATGTCAAAGTTTTCGAACAAAATTTATGCATATCACAGCATAACGGTATTTTAAGTGCACTTTTTTCGGCGGACGGATCCTTAATGTGGTCTTACCCCAAATAGATGTTTTGCATGTTACAAATCTTCACGAAGGCTAGACTGATATCAAGCTACACACATAACTAGATTAACCACAAATGGGAATGCATGTTACCGTTTTATCTCCGTCACGTAAGTTACAAGAACATATTACGTAAGTTATAGGTGTGAAAACTCATCCCCATTTGATGTTTTATCTTGTCTAAAGCAGCAGTACATTCAGTACTCACGATACAAACATGTCCCATGTCAAAGTTTTCGAACAAAATTTATGCATATCACAGCATAACGGTATTTTAAGTGCACTTTTTTCGGCGGACGGATCCTTAATGTGGTCTTACCCCAAATAGATGTTTTGCATGTTACAAATCTTCACGAAGGCTAGACTGATATCAAGCTACACACATAACTAGATTAACCACAAATGGGAATGCATGTTACCGTTTTATCTCCGTCACGTAAGTTACAAGAACATATTACGTAAGTTATAGGTGTGAAAACTCATCCCCATTTGATGTTTTATCTTGTCTAAAGCAGCAGTACATTCAGTACTCACGATACAAACATGTCCCATGTCAAAGTTTTCGAACAAAATTTATGCATATCACAGCATAACGGTATTTTAAGTGCACTTTTTTCGGCGGACGGATCCTTAATGTGGTCTTACCCCAAATAGATGTTTTGCATGTTACAAATCTTCACGAAGGCTAGACTGATATCAAGCTACACACATAACTAGATTAACCACAAATGGGAATGCATGTTACCGTTTTATCTCCGTCACGTAAGTTACAAGAACATATTACGTAAGTTATAGGTGTGAAAACTCATCCCCATTTGATGTTTTATCTTGTCTAAAGCAGCAGTACATTCAGTACTCACGATACAAACATGTCCCATGTCAAAGTTTTCGAACAAAATTTATGCATATCACAGCATAACGGTATTTTAAGTGCACTTTTTTCGGCGGACGGATCCTTAATGTGGTCTTACCCCAAATAGATGTTTTGCATGTTACAAATCTTCACGAAGGCTAGACTGATATCAAGCTACACACATAACTAGATTAACCACAAATGGGAATGCATGTTACCGTTTTATCTCCGTCACGTAAGTTACAAGAACATATTACGTAAGTTATAGGTGTGAAAACTCATCCCCATTTGATGTTTTATCTTGTCTAAAGCAGCAGTACATTCAGTACTCACGATACAAACATGTCCCATGTCAAAGTTTTCGAACAAAATTTATGCATATCACAGCATAACGGTATTTTAAGTGCACTTTTTTTCGGCGGACGGATCCTTAATGTGGTCTTACCCCAAATAGATGTTTTGCATGTTACAAATCTTCACGAAGGCTAGACTGATATCAAGCTACACACATAACTAGATTAACCACAAATGGGAATGCATGTTACCGTTTTATCTCCGTCACGTAAGTTACAAGAACATATTACGTAAGTTATAGGTGTGAAAACTCATCCCCATTTGATGTTTTATCTTGTCTAAAGCAGCAGTACATTCAGTACTCACGATACAAACATGTCCCATGTCAAAGTTTTCGAAAAAAATTTATGCATATCACAGCATAACGGTATTTTAAGTGCACTTTTTTCGGCGGACGGATCCTTAATATGGTCTTACCCCAAATAGATGTTTTGCATGTTACAAATCTTCACGAAGGCTAGACTGATATCAAGCTACACACATAACTAGATTAACCACAAATGGGAATGCATGTTACCGTTTTATCTCCGTCACGTAAGTTACAAGAACATATTACGTAAGTTATAGGTGTGAAAACTCATCCCCATTTGATGTTTTATCTTGTCTAAAGCAGCAGTACATTCAGTACTCACGATACAAACATGTCCCATGTCAAAGTTTTCGAACAAAATTTATGCATATCACAGCATAACGGTATTTTAAGTGCACTTTTTTCGGCGGACGGATCCTTAATGTGGTCTTACCCCAAATAGATGTTTTGCATGTTACAAATCTTCACGAAGGCTAGACTGATATCAAGCTACACACATAACTAGATTAACCACAAATGGGAATGCATGTTACCGTTTTATCTCAGTCACGTAAGTTACAAGAACATATTACGTAAGTTATAGGTGTGAAAACTCATCCCCATTTGATGTTTTATCTTGTCTAAAGCAGCAGTACATTCAGTACTCACGATACAAACATGTCCCATGTCAAAGTTTTCGAACAAAATTTATGCATATCACAGCATAACGGTATTTTAAGTGCACTTTTTTCGGCGGACGGATCCTTAATGTGGTCTTACCCCAAATATATGTTTTGCATGTTACAAATCTTCACGAAGGCTAGACTGATATCAAGCTACACACATAACTAGATTAACCACAAATGGGAATGCATGTTACCGTTTTATCTCCGTCACGTAAGTTACAAGAACATATTACGTAAGTTATAGGTGTGAAAACTCATCCCCATATGATGTTTTATCTTGTCTAAAGCAGCAGTACATTCAGTACTCACGATACAAACATGTCCCATGTCAAAGTTTTCGAACAAAATTTATGCATATCACAGCATAACGGTATTTTAAGTGCACTTTTTTCGGCGGACGGATCCTTAATGTGGTCTTACCCCAAATAGATGTTTTGCATGTTACAAATCTTCACGAAGGCTAGACTGATATCAAGCTACACACATAACTAGATTAACCACAAATGGGAATGCATGTTACCGTTTTATCTCCGTCACGTAAGTTACAAGAACATATTACGTAAGTTATAGGTGTGAAAACTCATCCCCATTTGATGTTTTATCTTGTCTAAAGCAGCAGTACATTCAGTACTCACGATACAAACATGTCCCATGTCAAAGTTTTCGAACAAAATTTATGCATATCACAGCATAACGGTATTTTAAGTGCACTTTTTTCGGCGGACGGATCCTTAATGTGGTCTTACCCCAAATAGATGTTTTGCATGTTACAAATCTTCACGAAGGCTAGACTGATATCAAGCTACACACATAACTAGATTAACCACAAATGGGAATGCATGTTACCGTTTTATCTCCGTCACGTAAGTTACAAGAACATATTACGTAAGTTATAGGTGTGAAAACTCATCCCCATTTGATGTTTTATCTTGTCTAAAGCAGCAGTACATTCAGTACTCACGATACAAACATGTCCCATGTCAAAGTTTTCGAACAAAATTTATGCATATCACAGCATAACGGTATTTTAAGTGCACTTTTTTCGGCGGACGGATCCTTAATGTGGTCTTACCCCAAATAGATGTTTTGCATGTTACAAATCTTCACGAAGGCTAGACTGATATCAAGCTACACACATAACTAGATTAACCACAAATGGGAATGCATGTTACCGTTTTATCTCCGTCACGTAAGTTACAAGAACATATTACGTAAGTTATAGGTGTGAAAACTCATCCCCATTTGATGTTTTATCTTGTCTAAAGCAGCAGTACATTCAGTACTCACGATACAAACATGTCCCATGTCAAAGTTTTCGAACAAAATTTATGCATATCACAGCATAACGGTATTTTAAGTGCACTTTTTTCGGCGCACGGATCCTTAATGTGGTCTTACCCCAAATAGATGTTTTGCATGTTACAAATCTTCACGAAGGCTAGACTGATATCAAGCTACACACATAACTAGATTAACCACAAATGGGAATGCATGTTACCGTTTTATCTCCGTCACGTAAGTTACAAGAACATATTACGTAAGTTATAGGTGTGAAAACTCATCCCCATTTGATGTTTTATCTTGTCTAAAGCAGCAGTACATTCAGTACTCACGATACAAACATGTCCCATGTCAAAGTTTTCGAACAAAATTTATGCATATCACAGCATAACGGTATTTTAAGTGCACTTTTTTCGGCGGACGGATCCTTAATGTGGTCTTACCCCAAATAGATGTTTTGCATGTTACAAATCTTCACGAAGGCTAGACTGATATCAAGCTACACACATAACTAGATTAACCACAAATGGGAATGCATGTTACCGTTTTATCTCCGTCACGTAAGTTACAAGAACATATTACGTAAGTTATAGGTGTGAAAACTCATCCCCATTTGATGTTTTATCTTGTCTAAAGCAGCAGTACATTCAGTACTCACGATACAAACATGTCCCATGTCAAAGTTTTCGAACTAAATTTATGCATATCACAGCATAACGGTATTTTAAGTGCACTTTTTTCGGCGGACGGATCCTTAATGTGGTCTTACCCCAAATAGATGTTTTGCATGTTACAAATCTTCACGAAGGCTAGACTGATATCAAGCTACACACATAACTAGATTAACCACAAATGGGAATGCATGTTACCGTTTTATCTCAGTCACGTAAGTTACAAGAACATATTACGTAAGTTATAGGTGTGAAAACTCATCCCCATTTGATGTTTTATCTTGTCTAAAGCAGCAGTACATTCAGTACTCACGATACAAACATGTCCCATGTCAAAGTTTTCGAACAAAATTTATGCATATCACAGCATAACGGTATTTTAAGTGCACTTTTTTCGGCGGACGGATCCTTAATGTGGTCTTACCCCAAATAGATGTTTTGCATGTTACAAATCTTCACGAAGGCTAGACTGATATGAAGCTACACACATAACTAGATTAACCACAAATGGGAATGCATGTTACCGTTTTATCTCCGTCACGTAAGTTACAAGAACATATTACGTAAGTTATAGGTGTGAAAACTCATCCCCATTTGATGTTTTATCTTGTCTAAAGCAGCAGTACATTCAGTACTCACGATACAAACATGTCCCATGTCAAAGTTTTCGAACAAAATTTATGCATATCACAGCATAACGGTATTTTAAGTGCACTTTTTTCGGCGGACGGATCCTTAATGTGGTCTTACCCCAAATAGATGTTTTGCATGTTACAAATCTTCACGAAGGCTAGACTGATATCAAGCTACACACATAACTAGATTAACCACAAATGGGAATGCATGTTACCGTTTTATCTCCGTCACGTAAGTTACAAGAACATATTACGTAAGTTATAGGTGTGAAAACTCATCCCCATTTGATGTTTTATCTTGTCTAAAGCAGCAGTACATTCAGTACTCACGATACAAACATGTCCCATGTCAAAGTTTTCGAACAAAATTTATGCATATCACAGCATAACGGTATTTTAAGTGCACTTTTTTCGGCGGACGGATCCTTAATGTGGTCTTACCCCAAATAGATGTTTTGCATGTTACAAATCTTCACGAAGGCTAGACTGATATCAAGCTACACACATAACTAGATTAACCACAAATGGGAATGCATGTTACCGTTTTATCTCCGTCACGTAAGTTACAAGAACATATTACGTAAGTTATAGGTGTGAAAACTCATCCCCATTTGATGTTTTATCTTGTCTAAAGCAGCAGTACATTCAGTACTCACGATACAAACATGTCCCATGTCAAAGTTTTCGAACAAAATTTATGCATATCACAGCATAACGGTATTTTAAGTGCACTTTTTTCGGCGGACGGATCCTTAATGTGGTCTTACCCCAAATAGATGTTTTGCATGTTACAAATCTTCACGAAGGCTAGACTGATATCAAGCTACACACATAACTAGATTAACCACAAATGGGAATGCATGTTACCGTTTTATCTCCGTCACGTAAGTTACAAGAACATATTACGTAAGTTATAGGTGTGAAAACTCATCCCCATTTGATGTTTTATCTTGTCTAAAGCAGCAGTACATTCAGTACTCACGATACAAACATGTCCCATGTCAAAGTTTTCGAACAAAATTTATGCATATCACAGCATAACGGTATTTTAAGTGCACTTTTTTCGGCGGACGGATCCTTAATGTCGTCTTACCCCAAATAGATGTTTTGCATGTTACAAATCTTCACGAAGGCTAGACTGATATCAAGCTACACACATAACTAGATTAACCACAAATGGGAATGCATGTTACCGTTTTATCTCCGTCACGTAAGTTACAAGAACATATTACGTAAGTTATAGGTGTGAAAACTCATCCCCATTTGATGTTTTATCTTGTCTAAAGCAGCAGTACATTCAGTACTCACGATACAAACATGTCCCATGTCAAAGTTTTCGAACAACATTTATGCATATCACAGCATAACGGTATTTTAAGTGCACTTTTTTCGGCGGACGGATCCTTAATGTGGTCTTACCCCAAATAGATGTTTTGCATGTTACAAATCTTCACGAAGGCTAGACTGATATCAAGCTACACACATAACTAGATTAACCACAAATGGGAATGCATGTTACCGTTTTATCTCCGTCACGTAAGTTACAAGAACATATTACGTAAGTTATAGGTGTGAAAACTCATCCCCATTTGATGTTTTATCTTGTCTAAAGCAGCAGTACATTCAGTACTCACGATACAAACATGTCCCATGTCAAAGTTTTCGAACAAAATTTATGCATATCACAGCATAACGGTATTTTAAGTGCACTTTTTTCGGCGGACGGATCCTTAATGTGGTCTTACCCCAAATAGATGTTTTGCATGTTACAAATCTTCACGAAGGCTAGACTGATATCAAGCTACACACATAACTAGATTAACCACAAATGGGAATGCATGTTACCGTTTTATCTCCGTCACGTAAGTTACAAGAACATATTACGTAAGTTATAGGTGTGAAAACTCATCCCCATTTGATGTTTTATCTTGTCTAAAGCAGCAGTACATTCAGTACTCACGATACAAACATGTCCCATGTCAAAGTTTTCGAACAAAATTTATGCATATCACAGCATAACGGTATTTTAAGTGCACTTTTTTCGGCGGACGGATCCTTAATGTGGTCTTACCCCAAATAGATGTTTTGCATGTTACAAATCTTCACGAAGGCTAGACTGATATCAAGCTACACACATAACTAGATTAACCACAAATGGGAATGCATGTTACCGTTTTATCTCCGTCACGTAAGTTACAAGAACATATTACGTAAGTTATAGGTGTGAAAACTCATCCCCATTTGATGTTTTATCTTGTCTAAAGCAGCAGTACATTCAGTACTCACGATACAAACATGTCCCATGTCAAAGTTTTCGAACAAAATTTATGCATATCACAGCATAACGGTATTTTAAGTGCACTTTTTTCGGCGGACGGATCCTTAATGTGGTCTTACCCCAAATAGATGTTTTGCATGTTACAAATCTTCACGAAGGCTAGACTGATATCAAGCTACACACATAACTAGATTAACCACAAATGGGAATGCATGTTACCGTTTTATCTCCGTCACGTAAGTTACAAGAACATATTACGTAAGTTATAGGTGTGAAAACTCATCCCCATTTGATGTTTTATCTTGTCTAAAGCAGCAGTACATTCAGTACTCACGATACAAACATGTCCCATGTCAAAGTTTTCGAACAAAATTTATGCATATCACAGCATAACGGTATTTTAAGTGCACTTTTTTCGGCGGACGGATCCTTAATGTGGTCTTACCCCAAATAGATGTTTTGCATGTTACAAATCTTCACGAAGGCTAGACTGATATCAAGCTACACACATAACTAGATTAACCACAAATGGGAATGCATGTTACCGTTTTATCTCCGTCACGTAAGTTACAAGAACATATTACGTAAGTTATAGGTGTGAAAACTCATCCCCATTTGATGTTTTATCTTGTCTAAAGCAGCAGTACATTCAGTACTCACGATACAAACATGTCCCATGTCAAAGTTTTCGAACAAAATTTATGCATATCACAGCATAACGGTATTTTAAGTGCACTTTTTTCGGCGGACGGATCCTTAATGTGGTCTTACCCCAAATAGATGTTTTGCATGTTACAAATCTTCACGAAGGCTAGACTGATATCAAGCTACACACATAACTAGATTAACCACAAATGGGAATGCATGTTACCGTTTTATCTCCGTCACGTAAGTTACAAGAACATATTACGTAAGTTATAGGTGTGAAAACTCATCCCCATTTGATGTTTTATCTTGTCTAAAGCAGCAGTACATTCAGTACTCACGATACAAACATGTCCCATGTCAAAGTTTTCGAACAAAATTTATGCATATCACAGCATAACGGTATTTTAAGTGCACTTTTTTCGGCGGACGGATCCTTAATGTGGTCTTACCCCAAATAGATGTTTTGCATGTTACAAATCTTCACGAAGGCTAGACTGATATCAAGCTACACACATAACTAGATTAACCACAAATGGGAATGCATGTTACCGTTTTATCTCAGTCACGTAAGTTACAAGAACATATTACGTAAGTTATAGGTGTGAAAACTCATCCCCATTTGATGTTTTATCTTGTCTAAAGCAGCAGTACATTCAGTACTCACGATACAAACATGTCCCATGTCAAAGTTTTCGAACAAAATTTATGCATATCACAGCATAACGAGAGTCGAACAGGTTATTTTGTCAGGAATTTTGCCAGTAATGGGAGGAAGGGGGGCAACGTATAGAAACTGCAAGAGGATGGCGATCAATGCACTAGCTGAGCAGATGTGTGAAGAAGAGGGGGTGGGATTCACAGATTTATGGGGATACTTTGTTGCGAGGGAAGATATGTACATGAGAGATGGCCTCCATCTTAGTGGAAAGGGGGCAGCAGTTTTCTCAGAGAATCTGCTGCAATCTGTTGACAGTGGGACAGGTTGCATCTATTTAAACTAGATTCGCAGGGGGGACTCACAGAAAAGCCTGAAAATGGAGGCATAGATAAAGACAGCACAAATAAATCAACAAATAACAGTCTGGAAAACTCTTCTGAAGCTGGATATAAATGTGTTTGTTTAAATGCAAGGAGTATAGTAAACAAAAGAAATGAACTAAACATTATGGTAGAAGATATTGACCCTCATATAATAGGTATAACCGAATCCTGGACCACCACCGATATATCAGATGCTGAATTGGGACTGACAGGATATGTAATGTTTAGAAAAGATAGAATAGGAAGAAAGGGAGGTGGAGTTATTTTATATATTAAAGAATCTATTCAGGCTTATGAAATAAAATTAGAAAGAGAAGCAGATTGCGAAGAAGCTGTTTGGTGTAACATAGTTACAGGAAACTCAACGTTGACGGTTGGGTTGGTTTATCGAAGTCCAAACATAAGCATAGAAGAGAATGAAAAAATACAAAACGCTATAAGGGAAGTAAGCAAACGGGACTGTATTATTATGGGGGATTTTAACCATGGGCATATACAATGGAAATCTCTACAGAGTATGGGGAGAGAGGACCAAAAGTTTTTAGTTTTAGTTCAAGATACATTCCTTTCTCAACATGTGCTAGAACCAACCAGGGGTGAGAATGTGTTAGACATAGTTTTGTCCTCACAGAATGAATTAGTTGACAATGTCAAGATATGTGAGCCACTGGGGAGTAGCGATCACAACCAGATACATTTTACCATCAAAGTAAAATCAGAAAGGAATAGCAAAAAGCAGTATAGGAGAAATTTCCACAAAGGAAGGTATAAGGACATGAGGAAATATTTAGCAAAGATAGACTGGAATAAGACACTGAAAAATAAGACGGCAACAGAATGCTGGAATATATTAAAGAGTGAAATTAAGTGCATAATCGATAAATTTGTACCCTTCAAAAACCAAGGAAAACGGTCCAAAAAGAAACACTTATCGAAAGAAGCCATTAGAAAAATTAAGTATAAACAAATGATGTGGAAGTCATATAGATGTACTGGAAATGATGAAGACTACAACAATTATAAAGAAGCACTTAACCAAGCTACAGCTGAAATTAGAAATTCAAAGAGAAGCTATGAACAACAATTAGCTAGTAATATAAAACATGACAGCAAGAGTTTTTATGCGTATGTTCGAAGCAAACAGAAAGTTCAAGATAAGGTCGGTCCTCTAGAAGATAGTGCTGGAAATATGATATCAGAGGGATTCATAATGGCAGAAGACCTGAATGAGTACTTTAGTTCAGTGTTTACCAGGGAAGATATTAGTTCACTGCCAATACCAAAGGCTAAGTTCAAGGGGGCAGATTCAGACTATTTAGGACAATTAATTGTAACCCCGGAAATGGTAGCTAAGAAAATAAGGGCTATGAAGGAAAATAAATCACCTGGAGTGGATGGTATTCCACCCAAACTACTATTGGAAATTGTAGAACAAATTAGCATACCACTTGCAACAGTTTTCAACTTGTCATTAGAAGAGGGAGTGGTTCCTTTAGAATGGAAAGAAGCAAACATTATACCGTTATTCAAAAAAGGTTCGAGAAACAAGTCAGAGAACTATAGACCAGTGAGTTTAACATCAGTGATTTGTAAATTATTAGAAAGACTAATTAAAGATCACATGGTGGATTTTCTTGCTAAACAAAACTTGATAAACCCATCTCAACATGGTTTTTTTAAAGCGAGGTCATGCTTAACAAATATGTTATGTTTTTTGGAAGACATCACTAAGTGGGTAGATGAGGGAACACCAGTAGATATCGTCTCCTTAGATTTTCAAAAAGCTTTTGACAAAGTACCACATCAAAGATTACTGCTTAAACTAAAGGCCCATGGCATAGGAAATGGTATAATAAACTGGATAGAACAATGGCTGATTGACAGAAGACAACGTGTAGTAGTTGATGGGGAGGCTTCAAACTGGAAATCGGTATTGAGTGGGGTACCACAGGGATCAGTATTAGGTCCTATATTATTCTTAATATACATCAACGATTTGGATGATGAAATAACAAGCAAGGTGTTGAAATTTGCGGATGATACAAAAGTGTTTAGAAGGATTAAAAGTGATGGAGATAGACAGCATTTACAAGATGATCTTGACAGGTTGATGAAATGGTCTGAAAAATGGCAAATGATGTTCAATTTTGGGAAATGTAAATGCCTCCACATAGGACATGGGAACGAAGAGGTAGAATATACAATGGGGGGTACTGTACTAAGTACTACTGTAAAAGAAAAGGACTTAGGGTTAACCGTTAGTGCTGATATGAAGATTTCAGAGCAGTGCGGAATTGCAGCTTCAAAGGGAAATCAAATCCTTGGATTAATTAGGCGAAACATAACGTATAAGGAAAAAGAGCTAATAATACCGCTGTACAAAACAATAGTTAGGCCTCATTTAGAATATTGTATTCAAGCGTGGAGGCCATATCGCAGGAAGGACATAGATATGCTAGAAAGAGTGCAGAGGAGAGCAACTAAAATGATACAAAATCTGAGGGATCTTAGTTATGAAATACGCCTAAAAAAATGCGGTTTAACAACACTAGAGACCAGGAGATTGAGAGGAGATCAGATAGAAGTGTTTAAAATATTGAAGGGTTATGAAAATATTGATAGAAATATGTTTTTCTCAGTTAAGAAAGATAGAAGGACTAGAGGACATGATCTTGCATTAGCAAAGGAGCAGAGTAGATTGGATATAAGAAAGTTTTCATTTTCACAAAGAACTGTAAATGAATGGAACAGATTACCTGCTGATTGTGTGGGTGCTAGTAGCGTGAATATGTTTAAAAATAAAATCGACACATACCTCAGACGGGCGGGATACACATAGATAAAAAGGTCGGACTCTCGAAAAGCCAAGGGCTTCCTTGTCCACCTGCTACCTAGAGTTAATTCTCTGGGTGGCAATCTTGTTAAATCTTGTTAAATAACGGTATTTTAAGTGCACTTTTTTCGGCGGACGGATCCTTAATGTGGTCTTACCCCAAATAGATGTTTTGCATGTTACAAATCTTCACGAAGGCTAGACTGATATCAAGCTACACACATAACTAGATTAACCACAAATGGGAATGCATGTTACCGTTTTATCTCCGTCACGTAAGTTACAAGAACATATTACGTAAGTTATAGGTGTGAAAACTCATCCCCATTTGATGTTTTATCTTGTCTAAAGCAGCAGTACATTCAGTACTCACGATACAAACATGTCCCATGTCAAAGTTTTCGAACAAAATTTATGCATATCACAGCATAACGGTATTTTAAGTGCACTTTTTTCGGCGGACGGATCCTTAATGTGGTCTTACCCCAAATAGATGTTTTGCATGTTACAAATCTTCACGAAGGCTAGACTGATATCAAGCTACACACATAACTAGATTAACCACAAATGGGAATGCATGTTACCGTTTTATCTCCGTCACGTAAGTTACAAGAACATATTACGTAAGTTATAGGTGTGAAAACTCATCCCCATTTGATGTTTTATCTTGTCTAAAGCAGCAGTACATTCAGTACTCACGATACAAACATGTCCCATGTCAAAGTTTTCGAACAAAATTTATGCATATCACAGCATAACGGTATTTTAAGTGCACTTTTTTCGGCGGACGGATCCTTAATGTGGTCTTACCCCAAATAGATGTTTTGCATGTTACAAATCTTCACGAAGGCTAGACTGATATCAAGCTACACACATAACTAGATTAACCACAAATGGGAATGCATGTTACCGTTTTATCTCCGTCACGTAAGTTACAAGAACATATTACGTAAGTTATAGGTGTGAAAACTCATCCCCATTTGATGTTTTATCTTGTCTAAAGCAGCAGTACATTCAGTACTCACGATACAAACATGTCCCATGTCAAAGTTTTCGAACAAAATTTATGCATATCACAGCATAACGGTATTTTAAGTGCACTTTTTTCGGCGGACGGATCCTTAATGTGGTCTTACCCCAAATAGATGTTTTGCATGTTACAAATCTTCACGAAGGCTAGACTGATATCAAGCTACACACATAACTAGATTAACCACAAATGGGAATGCATGTTACCGTTTTATCTCCGTCACGTAAGTTACAAGAACATATTACGTAAGTTATAGGTGTGAAAACTCATCCCCATTTGATGTTTTATCTTGTCTAAAGCAGCAGTACATTCAGTACTCACGATACAAACATGTCCCATGTCAAAGTTTTCGAACAAAATTTATGCATATCACAGCATAACGGTATTTTAAGTGCACTTTTTTCGGCGGACGGATCCTTAATGTGGTCTTACCCCAAATAGATGTTTTGCATGTTACAAATCTTCACGAAGGCTAGACTGATATCAAGCTACACACATAACTAGATTAACCACAAATGGGAATGCATGTTACCGTTTTATCTCCGTCACGTAAGTTACAAGAACATATTACGTAAGTTATAGGTGTGAAAACTCATCCCCATTTGATGTTTTATCTTGTCTAAAGCAGCAGTACATTCAGTACTCACGATACAAACATGTCCCATGTCAAAGTTTTCGAACAAAATTTATGCATATCACAGCATAACGGTATTTTAAGTGCACTTTTTTCGGCGGACGGATCCTTAATGTGGTCTTACCCCAAATAGATGTTTTGCATGTTACAAATCTTCACGAAGGCTAGACTGATATCAAGCTACACACATAACTAGATTAACCACAAATGGGAATGCATGTTACCGTTTTATCTCCGTCACGTAAGTTACAAGAACATATTACGTAAGTTATAGGTGTGAAAACTCATCCCCATTTGATGTTTTATCTTGTCTAAAGCAGCAGTACATTCAGTACTCACGATACAAACATGTCCCATGTCAAAGTTTTCGAACAAAATTTATGCATATCACAGCATAACGGTATTTTAAGTGCACTTTTTTCGGCGGACGGATCCTTAATGTGGTCTTACCCCAAATAGATGTTTTGCATGTTACAAATCTTCACGAAGGCTAGACTGATATCAAGCTACACACATAACTAGATTAACCACAAATGGGAATGCATGTTACCGTTTTATCTCCGTCACGTAAGTTACAAGAACATATTACGTAAGTTATAGGTGTGAAAACTCATCCCCATTTGATGTTTTATCTTGTCTAAAGCAGCAGTACATTCAGTACTCACGATACAAACATGTCCCATGTCAAAGTTTTCGAACAAAATTTATGCATATCACAGCATAACGGTATTTTAAGTGCACTTTTTTCGGCGGACGGATCCTTAATGTGGTCTTACCCCAAATAGATGTTTTGCATGTTACAAATCTTCACGAAGGCTAGACTGATATCAAGCTACACACATAACTAGATTAACCACAAATGGGAATGCATGTTACCGTTTTATCTCCGTCACGTAAGTTACAAGAACATATTACGTAAGTTATAGGTGTGAAAACTCATCCCCATTTGATGTTTTATCTTGTCTAAAGCAGCAGTACATTCAGTACTCACGATACAAACATGTCCCATGTCAAAGTTTTCGAACAAAATTTATGCATATCACAGCATAACGGTATTTTAAGTGCACTTTTTTCGGCGGACGGATCCTTAATGTGGTCTTACCCCAAATAGATGTTTTGCATGTTACAAATCTTCACGAAGGCTAGACTGATATCAAGCTACACACATAACTAGATTAACCACAAATGGGAATGCATGTTACCGTTTTATCTCAGTCACGTAAGTTACAAGAACATATTACGTAAGTTATAGGTGTGAAAACTCATCCCCATTTGATGTTTTATCTTGTCTAAAGCAGCAGTACATTCAGTACTCACGATACAAACATGTCCCATGTCAAAGTTTTCGAACAAAATTTATGCATATCACAGCATAACGGTATTTTAAGTGCACTTTTTTCGGCGGACGGATCCTTAATGTGGTCTTACCCCAAATAGATGTTTTGCATGTTACAAATCTTCACGAAGGCTAGACTGATATCAAGCTACACACATAACTAGATTAACCACAAATGGGAATGCATGTTACCGTTTTATCTCCGTCACGTAAGTTACAAGAACATATTACGTAAGTTATAGGTGTGAAAACTCATCCCCATTTGATGTTTTATCTTGTCTAAAGCAGCAGTACATTCAGTACTCACGATACAAACATGTCCCATGTCAAAGTTTTCGAACAAAATTTATGCATATCACAGCATAACGGTATTTTAAGTGCACTTTTTTCGGCGGACGGATCCTTAATGTGGTCTTACCCCAAATAGATGTTTTGCATGTTACAAATCTTCACGAAGGCTAGACTGATATCAAGCTACACACATAACTAGATTAACCACAAATGGGAATGCATGTTACCGTTTTATCTCCGTCACGTAAGTTACAAGAACATATTACGTAAGTTATAGGTGTGAAAACTCATCCCCATTTGATGTTTTATCTTGTCTAAAGCAGCAGTACATTCAGTACTCACGATACAAACATGTCCCATGTCAAAGTTTTCGAACAAAATTTATGCATATCACAGCATAACGGTATTTTAAGTGCACTTTTTTCGGCGGACGGATCCTTAATGTGGTCTTACCCCAAATAGATGTTTTGCATGTTACAAATCTTCACGAAGGCTAGACTGATATCAAGCTACACACATAACTAGATTAACCACAAATGGGAATGCATGTTACCGTTTTATCTCAGTCACGTAAGTTACAAGAACATATTACGTAAGTTATAGGTGTGAAAACTCATCCCCATTTGATGTTTTATCTTGTCTAAAGCAGCAGTACATTCAGTACTCACGATACAAACATGTCCCATGTCAAAGTTTTCGAACAAAATTTATGCATATCACAGCATAACGGTATTTTAAGTGCACTTTTTTCGGCGGACGGATCCTTAATGTGGTCTTACCCCAAATAGATGTTTTGCATGTTACAAATCTTCACGAAGGCTAGACTGATATCAAGCTACACACATAACTAGATTAACCACAAATGGGAATGCATGTTACCGTTTTATCTCCGTCACGTAAGTTACAAGAACATATTACGTAAGTTATAGGTGTGAAAACTCATCCCCATTTGATGTTTTATCTTGTCTAAAGCAGCAGTACATTCAGTACTCACGATACAAACATGTCCCATGTCAAAGTTTTCGAACAAAATTTATGCATATCACAGCATAACGGTATTTTAAGTGCACTTTTTTCGGCGGACGGATCCTTAATGTCGTCTTACCCCAAATAGATGTTTTGCATGTTACAAATCTTCACGAAGGCTAGACTGATATCAAGCTACACACATAACTAGATTAACCACAAATGGGAATGCATGTTACCGTTTTATCTCCGTCACGTAAGTTACAAGAACATATTACGTAAGTTATAGGTGTGAAAACTCATCCCCATTTGATGTTTTATCTTGTCTAAAGCAGCAGTACATTCAGTACTCACGATACAAACATGTCCCATGTCAAAGTTTTCGAACAAAATTTATGCATATCACAGCATAACGGTATTTTAAGTGCACTTTTTTCGGCGGACGGATCCTTAATGTCGTCTTACCCCAAATAGATGTTTTGCATGTTACAAATCTTCACGAAGGCTAGACTGATATCAAGCTACACACATAACTAGATTAACCACAAATGGGAATGCATGTTACCGTTTTATCTCCGTCACGTAAGTTACAAGAACATATTACGTAAGTTATAGGTGTGAAAACTCATCCCCATTTGATGTTTTATCTTGTCTAAAGCAGCAGTACATTCAGTACTCACGATACAAACATGTCCCATGTCAAAGTTTTCGAACAAAATTTATGCATATCACAGCATAACGGTATTTTAAGTGCACTTTTTTCGGCGGACGGATCCTTAATGTGGTCTTACCCCAAATAGATGTTTTGCATGTTACAAATCTTCACGAAGGCTAGACTGATATCAAGCTACACACATAACTAGATTAACCACAAATGGGAATGCATGTTACCGTTTTATCTCCGTCACGTAAGTTACAAGAACATATTACGTAAGTTATAGGTGTGAAAACTCATCCCCATTTGATGTTTTATCTTGTCTAAAGCAGCAGTACATTCAGTACTCACGATACAAACATGTCCCATGTCAAAGTTTTCGAACAAAATTTATGCATATCACAGCATAACGGTATTTTAAGTGCACTTTTTTCGGCGGACGGATCCTTAATGTCGTCTTACCCCAAATAGATGTTTTGCATGTTACAAATCTTCACGAAGGCTAGACTGATATCAAGCTACACACATAACTAGATTAACCACAAATGGGAATGCATGTTACCGTTTTATCTCAGTCACGTAAGTTACAAGAACATATTACGTAAGTTATAGGTGTGAAAACTCATCCCCATTTGATGTTTTATCTTGTCTAAAGCAGCAGTACATTCAGTACTCACGATACAAACATGTCCCATGTCAAAGTTTTCGAACAAAATTTATGCATATCACAGCATAACGGTATTTTAAGTGCACTTTTTTCGGCGGACGGATCCTTAATGTGGTCTTACCCCAAATAGATGTTTTGCATGTTACAAATCTTCACGAAGGCTAGACTGATATCAAGCTACACACATAACTAGATTAACCACAAATGGGAATGCATGTTACCGTTTTATCTCCGTCACGTAAGTTACAAGAACATATTACGTAAGTTATAGGTGTGAAAACTCATCCCCATTTGATGTTTTATCTTGTCTAAAGCAGCAGTACATTCAGTACTCACGATACAAACATGTCCCATGTCAAAGTTTTCGAACAAAATTTATGCATATCACAGCATAACGGTATTTTAAGTGCACTTTTTTCGGCGGACGGATCCTTAATGTCGTCTTACCCCAAATAGATGTTTTGCATGTTACAAATCTTCACGAAGGCTAGACTGATATCAAGCTACACACATAACTAGATTAACCACAAATGGGAATGCATGTTACCGTTTTATCTCCGTCACGTAAGTTACAAGAACATATTACGTAAGTTATAGGTGTGAAAACTCATCCCCATTTGATGTTTTATCTTGTCTAAAGCAGCAGTACATTCAGTACTCACGATACAAACATGTCCCATGTCAAAGTTTTCGAACAAAATTTATGCATATCACAGCATAACGGTATTTTAAGTGCACTTTTTTCGGCGGACGGATCCTTAATGTGGTCTTACCCCAAATAGATGTTTTGCATGTTACAAATCTTCACGAAGGCTAGACTGATATCAAGCTACACACATAACTAGATTAACCACAAATGGGAATGCATGTTACCGTTTTATCTCCGTCACGTAAGTTACAAGAACATATTACGTAAGTTATAGGTGTGAAAACTCATCCCCATTTGATGTTTTATCTTGTCTAAAGCAGCAGTACATTCAGTACTCACGATACAAACATGTCCCATGTCAAAGTTTTCGAACAAAATTTTTGCATATCACAGCATAACGGTATTTTAAGTGCACTTTTTTCGGCGGACGGATCCTTAATGTGGTCTTACCCCAAATATATGTTTTGCATGTTACAAATCTTCACGAAGGCTAGACTGATATCAAGCTACACACATAACTAGATTAACCACAAATGGGAATGCATGTTACAGTTTTATCTCCGTCACGTAAGTTACAAGAACATATTACGTAAGTTATAGGTGTGAAAACTCATCCCCATTTGATGTTTTATCTTGTCTAAAGCAGCAGTACATTCAGTACTCACGATACAAACATGTCCCATGTCAAAGTTTTCGAACAAAATTTATGCATATCACAGCATAACGGTATTTTAAGTGCACTTTTTTCGGCGGACGGATCCTTAATGTGGTCTTACCCCAAATAGATGTTTTGCATGTTACAAATCTTCACGAAGGCTAGACTGATATCAAGCTACACACATAACTAGATTAACCACAAATGGGAATGCATGTTACCGTTTTATCTCCGTCACGTAAGTTACAAGAACATATTACGTAAGTTATAGGTGTGAAAACTCATCCCCATTTGATGTTTTATCTTGTCTAAAGCAGCAGTACATTCAGTACTCACGATACAAACATGTCCCATGTCAAAGTTTTCGAACAAAATTTATGCATATCACAGCATAACGGTATTTTAAGTGCACTTTTTTCGGCGGACGGATCCTTAATGTGGTCTTACCCCAAATAGATGTTTTGCATGTTACAAATCTTCACGAAGGCTAGACTGATATCAAGCTACACACATAACTAGATTAACCACAAATGGGAATGCATGTTACCGTTTTATCTCCGTCACGTAAGTTACAAGAACATATTACGTAAGTTATAGGTGTGAAAACTCATCCCCATTTGATGTTTTATCTTGTCTAAAGCAGCAGTACATTCAGTACTCACGATACAAACATGTCCCATGTCAAAGTTTTCGAACAAAATTTATGCATATCACAGCATAACGGTATTTTAAGTGCACTTTTTTCGGCGGACGGATCCTTAATGTCGTCTTACCCCAAATAGATGTTTTGCATGTTACAAATCTTCACGAAGGCTAGACTGATATCAAGCTACACACATAACTAGATTAACCACAAATGGGAATGCATGTTACCGTTTTATCTCCGTCACGTAAGTTACAAGAACATATTACGTAAGTTATAGGTGTGAAAACTCATCCCCATTTGATGTTTTATCTTGTCTAAAGCAGCAGTACATTCAGTACTCACGATACAAACATGTCCCATGTCAAAGTTTTCGAACAAAATTTATGCATATCACAGCATAACGGTATTTTAAGTGCACTTTTTTCGGCGGACGGATCCTTAATGTCGTCTTACCCCAAATAGATGTTTTGCATGTTACAAATCTTCACGAAGGCTAGACTGATATCAAGCTACACACATAACTAGATTAACCACAAATGGGAATGCATGTTACCGTTTTATCTCCGTCACGTAAGTTACAAGAACATATTACGTAAGTTATAGGTGTGAAAACTCATCCCCATTTGATGTTTTATCTTGTCTAAAGCAGCAGTACATTCAGTACTCACGATACAAACATGTCCCATGTCAAAGTTTTCGAACAAAATTTATGCATATCACAGCATAACGGTATTTTAAGTGCACTTTTTTCGGCGGACGGATCCTTAATGTGGTCTTACCCCAAATAGATGTTTTGCATGTTACAAATCTTCACGAAGGCTAGACTGATATCAAGCTACACACATAACTAGATTAACCACAAATGGGAATGCATGTTACCGTTTTATCTCCGTCACGTAAGTTACAAGAACATATTACGTAAGTTATAGGTGTGAAAACTCATCCCCATTTGATGTTTTATCTTGTCTAAAGCAGCAGTACATTCAGTACTCACGATACAAACATGTCCCATGTCAAAGTTTTCGAACAAAATTTATGCATATCACAGCATAACGGTATTTTAAGTGCACTTTTTTCGGCGGACGGATCCTTAATGTCGTCTTACCCCAAATAGATGTTTTGCATGTTACAAATCTTCACGAAGGCTAGACTGATATCAAGCTACACACATAACTAGATTAACCACAAATGGGAATGCATGTTACCGTTTTATCTCCGTCACGTAAGTTACAAGAACATATTACGTAAGTTATAGGTGTGAAAACTCATCCCCATTTGATGTTTTATCTTGTCTAAAGCAGCAGTACATTCAGTACTCACGATACAAACATGTCCCATGTCAAAGTTTTCGAACAAAATTTATGCATATCACAGCATAACGGTATTTTAAGTGCACTTTTTTCGGCGGACGGATCCTTAATGTGGTCTTACCCCAAATAGATGTTTTGCATGTTACAAATCTTCACGAAGGCTAGACTGATATCAAGCTACACACATAACTAGATTAACCACAAATGGGAATGCATGTTACCGTTTTATCTCCGTCACGTAAGTTACAAGAACATATTACGTAAGTTATAGGTGTGAAAACTCATCCCCATTTGATGTTTTATCTTGTCTAAAGCAGCAGTACATTCAGTACTCACGATACAAACATGTCCCATGTCAAAGTTTTCGAACAAAATTTATGCATATCACAGCATAACGGTATTTTAAGTGCACTTTTTTCGGCGGACGGATCCTTAATGTGGTCTTACCCCAAATATATGTTTTGCATGTTACAAATCTTCACGAAGGCTAGACTGATATCAAGCTACACACATAACTAGATTAACCACAAATGGGAATGCATGTTACCGTTTTATCTCCGTCACGTAAGTTACAAGAACATATTACGTAAGTTATAGGTGTGAAAACTCATCCCCATTTGATGTTTTATCTTGTCTAAAGCAGCAGTACATTCAGTACTCACGATACAAACATGTCCCATGTCAAAGTTTTCGAACAAAATTTATGCATATCACAGCATAACGGTATTTTAAGTGCACTTTTTTCGGCGGACGGATCCTTAATGTGGTCTTACCCCAAATAGATGTTTTGCATGTTACAAATCTTCACGAAGGCTAGACTGATATCAAGCTACACACATAACTAGATTAACCACAAATGGGAATGCATGTTACCGTTTTATCTCCGTCACGTAAGTTACAAGAACATATTACGTAAGTTATAGGTGTGAAAACTCATCCCCATTTGATGTTTTATCTTGTCTAAAGCAGCAGTACATTCAGTACTCACGATACAAACATGTCCCATGTCAAAGTTTTCGAACAAAATTTATGCATATCACAGCATAACGGTATTTTAAGTGCACTTTTTTCGGCGGACGGATCCTTAATGTCGTCTTACCCCAAATAGATGTTTTGCATGTTACAAATCTTCACGAAGGCTAGACTGATATCAAGCTACACACATAACTAGATTAACCACAAATGGGAATGCATGTTACCGTTTTATCTCCGTCACGTAAGTTACAAGAACATATTACGTAAGTTATAGGTGTGAAAACTCATCCCCATTTGATGTTTTATCTTGTCTAAAGCAGCAGTACATTCAGTACTCACGATACAAACATGTCCCATGTCAAAGTTTTCGAACAAAATTTATGCATATCACAGCATAACGGTATTTTAAGTGCACTTTTTTCGGCGGACGGATCCTTAATGTGGTCTTACCCCAAATAGATGTTTTGCATGTTACAAATCTTCACGAAGGCTAGACTGATATCAAGCTACACACATAACTAGATTAACCACAAATGGGAATGCATGTTACCGTTTTATCTCCGTCACGTAAGTTACAAGAACATATTACGTAAGTTATAGGTGTGAAAACTCATCCCCATTTGATGTTTTATCTTGTCTAAAGCAGCAGTACATTCAGTACTCACGATACAAACATGTCCCATGTCAAAGTTTTCGAACAAAATTTATGCATATCACAGCATAACGGTATTTTAAGTGCACTTTTTTCGGCGGACGGATCCTTAATGTCGTCTTACCCCAAATAGATGTTTTGCATGTTACAAATCTTCACGAAGGCTAGACTGATATGAAGCTACACACATAACTAGATTAACCACAAATGGGAATGCATGTTACCGTTTTATCTCCGTCACGTAAGTTACAAGAACATATTACGTAAGTTATAGGTGTGAAAACTCATCCCCATTTGATGTTTTATCTTGTCTAAAGCAGCAGTACATTCAGTACTCACGATACAAACATGTCCCATGTCAAAGTTTTCGAACAAAATTTATGCATATCACAGCATAACGGTATTTTAAGTGCACTTTTTTCGGCGGACGGATCTTTAATGTCGTCTTACCCCAAATAGATGTTTTGCATGTTACAAATCTTCACGAAGGCTAGACTGATATCAAGCTACACACATAACTAGATTAACCACAAATGGGAATGCATGTTACCGTTTTATCTCCGTCACGTAAGTTACAAGAACATATTACGTAAGTTATAGGTGTGAAAACTCATCCCCATTTGATGTTTTATCTTGTCTAAAGCAGCAGTACATTCAGTACTCACGATACAAACATGTCCCATGTCAAAGTTTTCGAACAAAATTTATGCATATCACAGCATAACGGTATTTTAAGTGCACTTTTTTCGGCGGACGGATCCTTAATGTGGTCTTACCCCAAATAGATGTTTTGCATGTTACAAATCTTCACGAAGGCTAGACTGATATCAAGCTACACACATAACTAGATTAACCACAAATGGGAATGCATGTTACCGTTTTATCTCCGTCACGTAAGTTACAAGAACATATTACGTAAGTTATAGGTGTGAAAACTCATCCCCATTTGATGTTTTATCTTGTCTAAAGCAGCAGTACATTCAGTACTCACGATACAAACATGTCCCATGTCAAAGTTTTCGAACAAAATTTATGCATATCACAGCATAACGGTATTTTAAGTGCACTTTTTTCGGCGGACGGATCCTTAATGTCGTCTTACCCCAAATAGATGTTTTGCATGTTACAAATCTTCACGAAGGCTAGACTGATATCAAGCTACACACATAACTAGATTAACCACAAATGGGAATGCATGTTACCGTTTTATCTCCGTCACGTAAGTTACAAGAACATATTACGTAAGTTATAGGTGTGAAAACTCATCCCCATTTGATGTTTTATCTTGTCTAAAGCAGCAGTACATTCAGTACTCACGATACAAACATGTCCCATGTCAAAGTTTTCGAACAAAATTTATGCATATCACAGCATAACGGTATTTTAAGTGCACTTTTTTCGGCGGACGGATCCTTAATGTGGTCTTACCCCAAATAGATGTTTTGCATGTTACAAATCTTCACGAAGGCTAGACTGATATCAAGCTACACACATAACTAGATTAACCACAAATGGGAATGCATGTTACCGTTTTATCTCCGTCACGTAAGTTACAAGAACATATTACGTAAGTTATAGGTGTGAAAACTCATCCCCATTTGATGTTTTATCTTGTCTAAAGCAGCAGTACATTCAGTACTCACGATACAAACATGTCCCATGTCAAAGTTTTCGAACAAAATTTATGCATATCACAGCATAACGGTATTTTAAGTGCACTTTTTTCGGCGGACGGATCCTTAATGTGGTCTTACCCCAAATATATGTTTTGCATGTTACAAATCTTCACGAAGGCTAGACTGATATCAAGCTACACACATAACTAGATTAACCACAAATGGGAATGCATGTTACCGTTTTATCTCCGTCACGTAAGTTACAAGAACATATTACGTAAGTTATAGGTGTGAAAACTCATCCCCATTTGATGTTTTATCTTGTCTAAAGCAGCAGTACATTCAGTACTCACGATACAAACATGTCCCATGTCAAAGTTTTCGAACAAAATTTATGCATATCACAGCATAACGGTATTTTAAGTGCACTTTTTTCGGCGGACGGATCCTTAATGTGGTCTTACCCCAAATAGATGTTTTGCATGTTACAAATCTTCACGAAGGCTAGACTGATATCAAGCTACACACATAACTAGATTAACCACAAATGGGAATGCATGTTACCGTTTTATCTCCGTCACGTAAGTTACAAGAACATATTACGTAAGTTATAGGTGTGAAAACTCATCCCCATTTGATGTTTTATCTTGTCTAAAGCAGCAGTACATTCAGTACTCACGATACAAACATGTCCCATGTCAAAGTTTTCGAACAAAATTTATGCATATCACAGCATAACGGTATTTTAAGTGCACTTTTTTCGGCGGACGGATCCTTAATGTCGTCTTACCCCAAATAGATGTTTTGCATGTTACAAATCTTCACGAAGGCTAGACTGATATCAAGCTACACACATAACTAGATTAACCACAAATGGGAATGCATGTTACCGTTTTATCTCCGTCACGTAAGTTACAAGAACATATTACGTAAGTTATAGGTGTGAAAACTCATCCCCATTTGATGTTTTATCTTGTCTAAAGCAGCAGTACATTCAGTACTCACGATACAAACATGTCCCATGTCAAAGTTTTCGAACAAAATTTATGCATATCACAGCATAACGGTATTTTAAGTGCACTTTTTTCGGCGGACGGATCCTTAATGTGGTCTTACCCCAAATAGATGTTTTGCATGTTACAAATCTTCACGAAGGCTAGACTGATATCAAGCTACACACATAACTAGATTAACCACAAATGGGAATGCATGTTACCGTTTTATCTCCGTCACGTAAGTTACAAGAACATATTACGTAAGTTATAGGTGTGAAAACTCATCCCCATTTGATGTTTTATCTTGTCTAAAGCAGCAGTACATTCAGTACTCACGATACAAACATGTCCCATGTCAAAGTTTTCGAACAAAATTTATGCATATCACAGCATAACGGTATTTTAAGTGCACTTTTTTCGGCGGACGGATCCTTAATGTGGTCTTACCCCAAATAGATGTTTTGCATGTTACAAATCTTCACGAAGGCTAGACTGATATCAAGCTACACACATAACTAGATTAACCACAAATGGGAATGCATGTTACCGTTTTATCTCCGTCACGTAAGTTACAAGAACATATTACGTAAGTTATAGGTGTGAAAACTCATCCCCATTTGATGTTTTATCTTGTCTAAAGCAGCAGTACATTCAGTACTCACGATACAAACATGTCCCATGTCAAAGTTTTCGAACAAAATTTATGCATATCACAGCATAACGGTATTTTAAGTGCACTTTTTTCGGCGGACGGATCCTTAATGTCGTCTTACCCCAAATAGATGTTTTGCATGTTACAAATCTTCACGAAGGCTAGACTGATATCAAGCTACACACATAACTAGATTAACCACAAATGGGAATGCATGTTACCGTTTTATCTCCGTCACGTAAGTTACAAGAACATATTACGTAAGTTATAGGTGTGAAAACTCATCCCCATTTGATGTTTTATCTTGTCTAAAGCAGCAGTACATTCAGTACTCACGATACAAACATGTCCCATGTCAAAGTTTTCGAACAAAATTTATGCATATCACAGCATAACGGTATTTTAAGTGCACTTTTTTCGGCGGACGGATCCTTAATGTCGTCTTACCCCAAATAGATGTTTTGCATGTTACAAATCTTCACGAAGGCTAGACTGATATCAAGCTACACACATAACTAGATTAACCACAAATGGGAATGCATGTTACCGTTTTATCTCCGTCACGTAAGTTACAAGAACATATTACGTAAGTTATAGGTGTGAAAACTCATCCCCATTTGATGTTTTATCTTGTCTAAAGCAGCAGTACATTCAGTACTCACGATACAAACATGTCCCATGTCAAAGTTTTCGAACAAAATTTATGCATATCACAGCATAACGGTATTTTAAGTGCACTTTTTTCGGCGGACGGATCCTTAATGTGGTCTTACCCCAAATAGATGTTTTGCATGTTACAAATCTTCACGAAGGCTAGACTGATATCAAGCTACACACATAACTAGATTAACCACAAATGGGAATGCATGTTACCGTTTTATCTCCGTCACGTAAGTTACAAGAACATATTACGTAAGTTATAGGTGTGAAAACTCATCCCCATTTGATGTTTTATCTTGTCTAAAGCAGCAGTACATTCAGTACTCACGATACAAACATGTCCCATGTCAAAGTTTTCGAACCAAATTTATGCATATCACAGCATAACGGTATTTTAAGTGCACTTTTTTCGGCGGACGGATCCTTAATGTGGTCTTACCCCAATAGATGTTTTGCATGTTACAAATCTTCACGAAGGCTAGACTGATATCAAGCTACACACATAACTAGATTAACCACAAATGGGAATGCATGTTACCGTTTTATCTCCGTCACGTAAGTTACAAGAACATATTACGTAAGTTATAGGTGTGAAAACTCATCCCCATTTGATGTTTTATCTTGTCTAAAGCAGCAGTACATTCAGTACTCACGATACAAACATGTCCCATGTCAAAGTTTTCGAACAAAATTTATGCATATCACAGCATAACGGTATTTTAAGTGCACTTTTTTCGGCGGACGGATCCTTAATGTCGTCTTACCCCAAATAGATGTTTTGCATGTTACAAATCTTCACGAAGGCTAGACTGATATCAAGCTACACACATAACTAGATTAACCACAAATGGGAATGCATGTTACCGTTTTATCTCCGTCACGTAAGTTACAAGAACATATTACGTAAGTTATAGGTGTGAAAACTCATCCCCATTTGATGTTTTATCTTGTCTAAAGCAGCAGTACATTCAGTACTCACGATACAAACATGTCCCATGTCAAAGTTTTCGAACAAAATTTATGCATATCACAGCATAACGGTATTTTAAGTGCACTTTTTTCGGCGGACGGATCCTTAATGTGGTCTTACCCCAAATAGATGTTTTGCATGTTACAAATCTTCACGAAGGCTAGACTGATATCAAGCTACACACATAACTAGATTAACCACAAATGGGAATGCATGTTACCGTTTTATCTCCGTCACGTAAGTTACAAGAACATATTACGTAAGTTATAGGTGTGAAAACTCATCCCCATTTGATGTTTTATCTTGTCTAAAGCAGCAGTACATTCAGTACTCACGATACAAACATGTCCCATGTCAAAGTTTTCGAACAAAATTTATGCATATCACAGCATAACGGTATTTTAAGTGCACTTTTTTCGGCGGACGGATCCTTAATGTGGTCTTACCCCAAATATATGTTTTGCATGTTACAAATCTTCACGAAGGCTAGACTGATATCAAGCTACACACATAACTAGATTAACCACAAATGGGAATGCATGTTACCGTTTTATCTCCGTCACGTAAGTTACAAGAACATATTACGTAAGTTATAGGTGTGAAAACTCATCCCCATTTGATGTTTTATCTTGTCTAAAGCAGCAGTACATTCAGTACTCACGATACAAACATGTCCCATGTCAAAGTTTTCGAACAAAATTTATGCATATCACAGCATAACGGTATTTTAAGTGCACTTTTTTCGGCGGACGGATCCTTTATATTGTCAATGGTTCTTTCCCCAAATAGATGTTTTGCATGTTACAAATCTTCACGAAGGCTAGACTGATATCAAGCTACACACATAACTAGATTAACCACAAATGGGAATGCATGTTACCGTTTTATCTCCGTCACGTAAGTTACAAGAACATATTACGTAAGTTATAGGTGTGAAACTCATCCCCATTTGATGTTTTATCTTGTCTAAAGCAGCAGTACATTCAGTACTCACGATACAAACATGTCCCATGTCAAAGTTTTCGAACAAAATTTATGCATATCACAGCATAACGGTATTTTAAGTGCACTTTTTTCGGCGGACGGATCCTTAATGTCGTCTTACCCCAAATAGATGTTTTGCATGTTACAAATCTTCACGAAGGCTAGACTGATATCAAGCTACACACATAACTAGATTAACCACAAATGGGAATGCATGTTACCGTTTTATCTCCGTCACGTAAGTTACAAGAACATATTACGTAAGTTATAGGTGTGAAAACTCATCCCCATTTGATGTTTTATCTTGTCTAAAGCAGCAGTACATTCAGTACTCACGATACAAACATGTCCCATGTCAAAGTTTTCGAACAAAATTTATGCATATCACAGCATAACGGTATTTTAAGTGCACTTTTTTCGGCGGACGGATCCTTAATGTCGTCTTACCCCAAATAGATGTTTTGCATGTTACAAATCTTCACGAAGGCTAGACTGATATCAAGCTACACACATAACTAGATTAACCACAAATGGGAATGCATGTTACCGTTTTATCTCCGTCACGTAAGTTACAAGAACATATTACGTAAGTTATAGGTGTGAAAACTCATCCCCATTTGATGTTTTATCTTGTCTAAAGCAGCAGTACATTCAGTACTCACGATACAAACATGTCCCATGTCAAAGTTTTCGAACAAAATTTATGCATATCACAGCATAACGGTATTTTAAGTGCACTTTTTTCGGCGGACGGATCCTTAATGTCGTCTTACCCCAAATAGATGTTTTGCATGTTACAAATCTTCACGAAGGCTAGACTGATATCAAGCTACACACATAACTAGATTAACCACAAATGGGAATGCATGTTACCGTTTTATCTCCGTCACGTAAGTTACAAGAACATATTACGTAAGTTATAGGTGTGAAAACTCATCCCCATTTGATGTTTTATCTTGTCTAAAGCAGCAGTACATTCAGTACTCACGATACAAACATGTCCCATGTCAAAGTTTTCGAACAAATTTATGCATATCACAGCATAACGGTATTTTAAGTGCACTTTTTTCGGCGGACGGATCCTTAATGTCGTCTTACCCCAAATAGATGTTTTGCATGTTACAAATCTTCACGAAGGCTAGACTGATATCAAGCTACACACATAACTAGATTAACCACAAATGGGAATGCATGTTACCGTTTTATCTCCGTCACGTAAGTTACAAGAACATATTACGTAAGTTATAGGTGTGAAAACTCATCCCCATTTGATGTTTTATCTTGTCTAAAGCAGCAGTACATTCAGTACTCACGATACAAACATGTCCCATGTCAAAGTTTTCGAACAAAATTTATGCATATCACAGCATAACGGTATTTTAAGTGCACTTTTTTTCGGCGGACGGATCCTTAATGTCGTCTTACCCCAAATAGATGTTTTGCATGTTACAAATCTTCACGAAGGCTAGACTGATATCAAGCTACACACATAACTAGATTAACCACAAATGGGAATGCATGTTACCGTTTTATCTCCGTCACGTAAGTTACAAGAACATATTACGTAAGTTATAGGTGTGAAAACTCATCCCCATTTGATGTTTTATCTTGTCTAAAGCAGCAGTACATTCAGTACTCACGATACAAACATGTCCCATGTCAAAGTTTTCGAACAAAATTTATGCATATCACAGCATAACGGTATTTTAAGTGCACTTTTTTCGGCGGACGGATCCTTAATGTGGTCTTACCCCAAATAGATGTTTTGCATGTTACAAATCTTCACGAAGGCTAGACTGATATCAAGCTACACACATAACTAGATTAACCACAAATGGGAATGCATGTTACCGTTTTATCTCCGTCACGTAAGTTACAAGAACATATTACGTAAGTTATAGGTGTGAAAACTCATCCCCATTTGATGTTTTATCTTGTCTAAAGCAGCAGTACATTCAGTACTCACGATACAAACATGTCCCATGTCAAAGTTTTCGAACAAAATTTATGCATATCACAGCATAACGGTATTTTAAGTGCACTTTTTTCGGCGGACGGATCCTTAATGTGGTCTTACCCCAAATAGATGTTTTGCATGTTACAAATCTTCACGAAGGCTAGACTGATATCAAGCTACACACATAACTAGATTAACCACAAATGGGAATGCATGTTACCGTTTTATCTCCGTCACGTAAGTTACAAGAACATATTACGTAAGTTATAGGTGTGAAAACTCATCCCCATTTGATGTTTTATCTTGTCTAAAGCAGCAGTACATTCAGTACTCACGATACAAACATGTCCCATGTCAAAGTTTTCGAACAAAATTTATGCATATCACAGCATAACGGTATTTTAAGTGCACTTTTTTCGGCGGACGGATCCTTAATGTGGTCTTACCCCAAATAGATGTTTTGCATGTTACAAATCTTCACGAAGGCTAGACTGATATCAAGCTACACACATAACTAGATTAACCACAAATGGGAATGCATGTTACCGTTTTATCTCCGTCACGTAAGTTACAAGAACATATTACGTAAGTTATAGGTGTGAAAACTCATCCCCATTTGATGTTTTATCTTGTCTAAAGCAGCAGTACATTCAGTACTCACGATACAAACATGTCCCATGTCAAAGTTTTCGAACAAAATTTATGCATATCACAGCATAACGGTATTTTAAGTGCACTTTTTTCGGCGGACGGATCCTTAATGTGGTCTTACCCCAAATAGATGTTTTGCATGTTACAAATCTTCACGAAGGCTAGACTGATATCAAGCTACACACATAACTAGATTAACCACAAATGGGAATGCATGTTACCGTTTTATCTCCGTCACGTAAGTTACAAGAACATATTACGTAAGTTATAGGTGTGAAAACTCATCCCCATTTGATGTTTTATCTTGTCTAAAGCAGCAGTACATTCAGTACTCACGATACAAACATGTCCCATGTCAAAGTTTTCGAACAAAATTTATGCATATCACAGCATAACGGTATTTTAAGTGCACTTTTTTCGGCGGACGGATCCTTAATGTGGTCTTACCCCAAATAGATGTTTTGCATGTTACAAATCTTCACGAAGGCTAGACTGATATCAAGCTACACACATAACTAGATTAACCACAAATGGGAATGCATGTTACCGTTTTATCTCCGTCACGTAAGTTACAAGAACATATTACGTAAGTTATAGGTGTGAAAACTCATCCCCATTTGATGTTTTATCTTGTCTAAAGCAGCAGTACATTCAGTACTCACGATACAAACATGTCCCATGTCAAAGTTTTCGAACAAAATTTATGCATATCACAGCATAACGGTATTTTAAGTGCACTTTTTTCGGCGGACGGATCCTTAATGTGGTCTTACCCCAAATATATGTTTTGCATGTTACAAATCTTCACGAAGGCTAGACTGATATCAAGCTACACACATAACTAGATTAACCACAAATGGGAATGCATGTTACCGTTTTATCTCCGTCACGTAAGTTACAAGAACATATTACGTAAGTTATAGG